>JAOWAW010137010.1:0-11098 GCA_028565695.1 Nicola tetela
TCTCTCTCTCTCTCTCTCTCTCTCTCTTATCCACTCTTTCCTTGTTATACACACATATATGCATTGCTGCCTGTGTCAAGTAAAAAACCTACAGAGGCTAGGAACTCCATTATCATATCAACTAATGATGCAATAAAGGTTTGAATCTTCAGTTAGTATTTTTTCAAAAGTCAAAACAAACAATGGTTCCTTTCAAACAAAGGTTCAAAACACATGCAGCATTACCATGGGCGTGTTTCTTCTGCACTGATCATTATCATGATTAGCTGGCTTAGTGCAATTTTCCCGTTTCTTTTGCTAATCACAAAGTGTAATCCAAAAACCTAACCACCTCAGCATGAACAAGTCCAGATCAGTGAAGTGTGAATCAGTGTGGGCACTGATCATTTTGGACATTAGATTCTATGTGAACGTTGGTGTGATAGAATCTATTATACAGAACACTTGTTCATTTTGAGTAGAAGGGTTTGTTAGCGTTTTAGAACCTTTGTTGCAGCTCTAACATCAACTCATCTTTGCAGTAAAGAAAGAACACGGCACAATACAACATACCAAACACACGAATCATGCCATCTGCTGAGCCAGCCACCAGCATTGTACCCGCACGGTTGAATGTTAAACAATTGATGCAAGTGGGTGCTGGGTCAAGAGTAAGCAATGTCTGCACACAACAAACATGAAGCAAACAAATTTAAGAGCAAACACCAACGAAACCAACAAAGATGTAGATTATATTGAAACATAAACACGGAACACAGGAAGTCAGTTTTACAAGACATGTTCCATTGGGAGGGATGGGGCTCCAAATGAAACTAATGTTCTTCATATTCATTGACAGGCTTCTGGAAACTCTCACAATCCGTTTGACGAACAAACACATGGAAAGGGGACTGCTCTGACAGGACAGATTTCAATCTGCACAACCTGCCAGACGCATGTCCATGTACACACACAAACACACAGATACACATTTACATACAAGCATGTTCCTAAAAGTAGATGAAATGCAGAGGCACTCTCAATCCTAAAATAATCAGACTTTCATTCATAGTAGTTGGGTGAATACTTCACAATCCAGCTGAGTAAACCTTACATCCATCTTGAGAGTTTTTGCATCCCATAAAGTGAGTGCGCCGCACGAAGTATCAACTGCAAACGGTGATGATCCATGAGAAAAGAAATGAACAGCTCCACCCAACAATGCAGACAAGCGTTGTCGTGGGTGAGAAGAGCCTCCTGAAAATACAGAAAATACACACTCAACATTATAAATAGAGAGACAGACTGAGACAAGGAGCTGGGGGGCAGGCACAAAGAGAAACAGATGAACAGAGTGGATGAAAAAGAAACAGAAGGAGAAAAGCAGCAAGCGTAAGTAACAATAAATCAATACATATGAAACTAACATAATCCCAGGTTTGTTAACATCGCTGCTGAAAAGAAATCACCACTTTCACATGATTTCATGAGTAGAAGAAGTGTACAAATGTTAAAATGTTGCCGAGGAAACCTGTGGGAAAAACACCAGTGCCCATATGAATACGTGCCTGATTGCCGAAATCAAATAACAGCTCTCAACAACTAAAGCACCAACTGGTCAAATTCTGGATATCTTCAGTGTATAACAGAACTGAAGAGCAGCTGCTGCCATGGCAACAAAGCAAAAAACGTGATGCAATACATGATCATGACTGGCATGGAGCATACTACAAATGCAATTTCAAAATCAAAGAGACCTTCACAGTTATTTCAAAAACCTTGGCAAAGTCAAAGGATGTCTTGCAGGACTGTACGCAAAGTCGCAAACACAACTCCATATATACCCACCACTTGAATCAGGAGGGCTGGATGGTGGAGCTGATGCCACACCGGCAGACGCCACAGCTAAGCAACTGCCTGTTGAATTGCAGGCCAATGATACAACCCTGAAAACAAACAAAAAAAAACACAAAGCTGGTGACCACTTCAAAATCTCACCAACATGAAGACAGGGCTGTGAAATCACTAAGTTAATACTTCACACATGATTTGCTGTATAAAAAGGAACTGAAGTAGTGAGTGACAGGAAGACCATTGTGAACAAAAATCAAGCACAAGTTGTTTGTCGTACCGGGGGTACTCAGCAGGCACATCGGCATCGCTAATGTTGGTCTTGTTGTTCACATCATACAGTCTCACTTTGCCATTGCCGTAACCAAGCAACAGCTGCACGGTAACAAGCACAAATTGCATAGGATCATTTAAATAAACAGGTGTTCACATGATGAACTGAAAATGGGAAATGATGTGTAACATCCCAGTGCAGAGACAGAACGATGAAGAGTCAGCTTGGAGGAGAGGAGAAGAGAGAGAGAGAGAGAAAGAAAGAGAGAAGAGACAGGAGAAATAGAGATAGATAGATAATTAGACAGAGAGAGGAGAGAGATAGACAAAGAGTGTGAGAGAGAATGAGAGAGTTTCAAACAGACCTGAGCAAACCTCTCTACACAGACAGTGTTTTCAAAATGGCAAACAAACCCTTTTACACAACAAAGAGCAGAATCATCACTACTGTACACACCAAGAGTAGTGTAAAATGCCATGTAAGTGGCTAAAAGTGATTAAACTTAAATGTAGTCAGATCTAAACAAAACCATAATTTTACACTTCTTTTTCTTGCATCCTTGCAGAATGTTCGTCCCAACAAGCTTGGACCATGTGTACAGCTATATTGTAAAGATTGATGATTGACACCTTCAAGAACCTAAAGTGAATTCAGTTATCAAAGGTATGCGAGTACGTTCCCAACAACTCTTACCGCACAACTGTTCGTCGGCATCCACTCTAATGACAGCACTGGTGTCTTTGACATGACAGTAGCAATAGTACGACTTGGGTTGGCCATCCACACTCTGTACAGACCAAAATGACAGCAAAACATGCATGCGGCACTCAGGAAAGGAACAATGCGCATTGTAAGATCATAAAACGTTTCACTCCTCCTCAGGCATAAATTCACAAACAGTACAAAATACAACTATACTAGTGATGTGCTCAGGCAGTCAGGTACCCATGATACCTGAAAATATTTTGGGTAATCAGGTAGTTTTTCTGGGAAAATTACCCAATCGGGTAACATGTCACCAGGTGCAGGCAGCTGAACTGTGCAGGGTAGACTTTACAACGACTTCAAGGTGTAGAATTCTACAGTCCACAAAGTGTGTCCACTCCGACGTTATCCTTCAGTATACAGCGGTTGGTAATGTGTCCATGATAGCGATGAAGAGACTTTAAGTTCTCCACACTAAATATTTGATCGCTCGCCAGGAGCAACGTCAAGGAGGAAGTTCATATCAACTGCCCTTCTGATGCTACTACCCAATCGGGTACCCGCACTACCCAAGAAATGGTACCCGATACCTGCTGCCTGAAAAAAATGCTACCCAACTCATCACTAAACTATACCCATCAGAAGCCAAAACTGTGCAAAGCCACAACTACACATAATGATCACGGACTCATGTACTGTGACTCACTTAACCACTCCATCCAAGTCTGAGCTCGCTATGCAAGATCCGCCTGGCGCAAACTGACAGTTTGTGATAGTGGTGTGGTGTTCAGCATACGATTCCTGTCGACAAAACAAATGTGTTTGGGTATCACAGCTGATGCCTTGCACAATGATGTTCATAGTTTCCATAAAACAGACAGCAACAGCATGAGAGATTGCCTCCATTATGATACTGAAAAACTCCAAATTTTCCCAGCCCATTGATATTCACTAAATCAGCAAGGCCCCCCAATGGTTACATACAATTAATGTCTGGAAACAGGGCCTAGTTTGCAAAAATTCCTCTCCACAAAAGATGAAAATAGTGGATTGTGAAAATGGCTCACTTCCAAAAATTCACCATTTTATAGTATGTCCAGTTTTGAAATAAGACCAAAGCAGGATTCCCTTTTGAAAATGATTTATCAAAGCCTTCCAGAATGTTCCATATCCAAAGAAAGAAAGCATTAGATTAAAGGAAGATACCAGAAATTGTACACCCACAAGATCTGACAGCAAAAATGACACAAAGCCGCAGAGATGACAAAGAACCTACCTGACTTAAGAAAATGAATGGTGACTCTTCATCTGCCACACAACACATATTAGGACAGTACACATATTACGATAGCAGAATTCAACACAAAAGAAAATTCCTGCCAACTTTGAATGAATTTACTGAGCACACTTTAATATGACTCTTGGGAGTTTGGCAAACCACAAACTTCAGATGTTTAAACAACTACAATAACAGCTGACAACAGCAAACACTAATAGCAAGTTTGCTTACACAAGGAGAGCAGGAGAACTCAACATAAACAAGGGTAAGAAAACATTAGTATCATCTCTGTCTCCCTTCTTTTCTTATTGTCTTCTCTCCCGCTTCCCCCTTATTTCCTGTCAAATTCCCTTGCCAAACTTATGCGTTTTCAAGAGTGTGTTTGCCAAAGACAGACATCTCTTCCTCCCAGCTCACCAGTATACGGAGAACTGCCATGGCCAACATTGTCTGGTGCACTCAGAACAGTTGTCCCTGAGCTGCTCTTTCGCAAAGGCTGACTTGGTCTTGCTAACGGATCAGCAGTAGTACTGTTGGAAGCAGCAGCAGCTGATGATTTTGGCTGACCGTGCAACTGCCATGCAGTGGATTCTGCAGCTGATCTGCTGTAGACATAAGCGAAACATTGTACACAACTCAAATTAGATGTCTAACTACATAACAGCTGAGAAAGGCTTACTCGTCCTTTGACGCAGATTGCTTCCCAGTGTTCCCACTAGTCGTACGTGGAATGAACACACCTTGGTTCTTAGCACGGTGCTGAGAGGCAGTCAGGTTGGCCTTTTGGCTGTCAATTCCATCTCCAGAAGTTGTGGTCATCTTACCACCATCACTAGTCATAGCAGCTGATCGCACAGAACTGACTGGAGCAGCTGGAGTTGATCCTTGAACAGTAGAACGTTGAGATCCTGGACTGGACTGGATTGTTTCTGTTTTCTGTGGTGTTCTGATCACAGAATAATAATAATAAAAAAAAGGAGAGTAGGTATTTGTACTAAGAGAACCAACTCAAATAAGAAAAAACAATGACTACACTTGACAGCAAATCAGGCAACTGACATAAGCAAGAAGCACCATCAGGCAATAGAATAATCCTCTCTCACTCTTTCTCCCCACTGTATCTCTGCCTCTCTCCTCCTTCTCTCTCTATTTCCCTCCTGGCAAACCTCATTTCTGTCCATTCTTCTTCTTCTCCCCCTCCCCATTCACACTTCTTCCTGCTGTCTCTTCTTGCCTAACCTTGCTTCTCTTGTACTGTCTCTGGAATGCTGAAAGAAATTGTCTTCCATGACAAGAGGTGAAGCTGGGTCTTGGACTAAGCGCTGTCGTTGTGTTCCAGCTACCTGGTGTCGCTCTGAACTATCTGGATACGTTGGAGGATGAGAAGGGCCAACTGCTGGAGATGAGTGCAGAGATGAGCTGGTTGGTGGAGCCTTAGCAAGCTGTATGTGAGTAAAGGAAGAAAGTAAAGACAACCATACTCAATGCATTGATAAAGTGGTCCCATCAACATTTAAAAACTCCGTATTGATAGACATTGCTAACCAAATATCAATCGTTAATACACAATACAAATTCATTCTGTCATAACAGTTCTTCACTATTTGGCATAGTTGATACCTGTACGCTGATACATCACACCAGCATTGCAGGCATATCAGATTAGTTCTACACGTATTTCCTCTATTGTAAAGAAAACTTTCAGAAATGATGAATTTTGTACCACACCAGAAAGCAATTAGAAGATTTACAGCATAAGCATTTGGGCAAAATACCTGTTGAACAAGCAAAAGGGGTGCAAGGACCAGCTTTGGAAAAACACTATACATACTGGTTGAGAACATGTGGCTGAGAAGTAGGACTGAAACAAGTAGTATGGATACTTGTTAGGTCGCTCGTTTGGACTTGATAACCAACTACACGTTTGGTAAATGAGTTAAAGATTATCAAGTGCATTTGCATGTATTGCAACAATTTGCAAGTTGCAACCTGCGACTTCAAGTCATTTTCTATATGCAGTAGTACAAAACAGATAGTAAGTAGTATGTAGGCATCATGGACACGCAGACTGCAAATATTGGTAATCTGCTACTATGAACATAGCTCTACAATGTAGATACATTATGCTACTTCCTACTGTAGTCTACCACAGAATGGAAAATAATGTAGCGTGCACGCGCTGCGTTCACACCAGGCCCAGGCTGCAATACGACCGATTGTTTACATCATCAGCAGCAGTGTGCAACTTAGGTGATGATAGTAAATAACTTGATGAGCCGATGCACAATCGCAGGTGTCATGTCAATGAGCAAGGGTTTTTCCAGCTCCCAAGAGCTAACAGTTTGTTCATGTTGTAGCTCTTGTTCCTCCAGAATTTTGCAGTGGTCTGTAATGGCAACATCAGGCACAGATCAAGTGGATGTCACAGGGTCTGACAGACTTGCTGACAGTGGGAACTGTTTTCCATTCCAACATCAGCAGCACTCAACAAGGGTGTTTCATGAGCATACTAGCCAGAAGTGCCTGGCATGTGTTAAACATGTACAATTGGCAACATTATACCTAGTACAGAGACCGCTGTAAAAGGTTATAATCAAGTAGTCAGTTGTTAGCAAAGAAAGTAATTGGTATGGCAAAATGACCAATTATTTCAGCCCTACTGAAAAGTTATAGGCTGTTCACAGGACAGGAAACTTGTACAGTCATGGTTCATGGTAAAACTATCTCTTGCAGGTTCACACTCGTACATCCTCAGCCACAGGCAAAACTACAGGGCGCAATATTCAAGGCAAGCTCTTCTATACCCTCTTCTTCAAGCTACTTGCTTCATTCCTTTTCTCTAACTGCTCACGGACATGTGGTTTGGTTATTCGCTGTACCACCTAGCACGTGTCTCATACTCATCCACTATTTTCTTCAGAGTACCATTCTCTTGACCACAGACTAGGAGAGGGCATCAGCAAAGCGCTTGACCAGCTCAAAGCACTCCTGGTCAGTGTGTTTCACCATCCCGATCATCATGACATTGTCTTTCATCTACAGTTGTTTCGACCAAATTCTGGAAAGACAAATCCTGCTTAGCAGAAAAAGGCTTGCGAGAAGAAATTTTTATAACTCTTGCCATTGTTGCCAGGGGGAGTGGTCTCAAACCTACAGCATCTGAAGTGTTGGTTATTCACCCGCTCAATGATAATTGTGTAAGACAGGAGTTGATCAAGTAGAGACGGAATGTAGAATGAGAGGAAGTTTTGTTTGGCAGTGCAGAGTTAACATGCTGTTTGAAATGTAACAAAAAACAGACATAACAACTTTACCTGTGGCTGGAAATAAAAAAATTGAGCTAGGAGCTGACAGCCATGGTTTATGGCCATGCGGGTAACTATCCTGCTACTACCCCATTACCATGGAAACCACTACCCTATAACCATGGAAATGTTACCAAAACTGTGGAGTTTGACTGCTGTGTGAACAGTCTATTGGCGCTACAGGTTTTACTGGTACAAATATAAGTAGAACCTTTAGTTTGTCTTCCGTTTTGATTTGATCTTACTCAACTGAAAGAGCTTCCTACCTAGTGGTGCGGTTTGCAGTTCAGTGGCAATGCCACACCCAACCATGTTGCTTGTTAGCCTGCAAATCTGGGCATTCTTTGAGCAGTCGGGGCGCAGGAAGCAAACATGTTCGACTGAGATCACAGCTCTTGGAAAGAGATCACCCAAGATATGGTCTTGCATGGGGTTTGAAAAAGTTGCCAACTATAAGGAACCTGTTGCATACTCAAAGCCTGACCCATCAAGGTGTGTCGCATTTTCCTGTTACCTGACACTATATGCGGACACCAAATCTCTAAATAGCAATTGATCCTGTAAGTGCATAGATAATATAGGTGCAAATATTTTTGTTCTCAGTATGTGTACAAAAAATTCTCCTTATTTGCACAACTGACCTGTGATGTCTGCTGCTGTAGCTGCACTATTCGCAGTTCCTGCCGAAGGCCTTCAATCTCCTCATTCATCTTGGTCAGTCGTCGCCGGTCTTCGCAAAATTGAAGAAGCGCTGGCAGCGGTGAGAACGAGTCAAAGAAAGACAGATTGACCAAGCAAAGATGTCCTGACAGAATGAGCTGCCAAACATAGACATTGACAAATGCAAGCCCTCTGTATCAAACTCACTAACTGATCCCCCCCCCCCCCCCCAACATGTACAAAAATGCTTTTTCTACTTTACAATCAAACCAACTGCCAACCATTACTGTCTCTTAGAGCTGGAAAAGATGTGTGCAAGTAAAAACTGTCATGAGCCAAATGCAAAGAACAACACACAAATTCCAACAACAAAGAAAACACAACATGGTGTCCCCGCCAACGTGTATTTCCATTGTGGCTAGCACACTAAGTGGTCATGCTTCTCATCAACAAGCACACAAATCAATACTTCATGAAAGATAAACTTCACATGAAGACAACCAATTAACCAATACCTGCCAGCACTACCCTATCTCCCATGAAAAAAAAACAAAGCAACATCCTCCTTCCAGCACCAAAGTTCAACAATAAAAAGGATATGCATGTTGTCAAAGACTACTCTCAAGAAGTTGTGCAAAGACAGGAGGAAAGTTTCCGACCATGTTTTAGAGAAGTACAAAGCGAAGTTCTTGTCTTGGTCAGGAGATCGCACAAACGGTATGGCTGTACCACAAGAAAGTTAAACATTGCTGTCAGCAATAGCTCTATATTGTGTGAAGTATGATGGATAAAGCATGACAAAAGCGTTCTAAAATGGACAATGACTACCAACGAACGATTCACTCCCTCATCATTCTCAAGTTTCACAATTTTAAAGACAAGACTTTGCTTGTCTGCACCAGTCAATACAAATAAACATTTCAGTTTTGCACACACACTCTGCATCACTTACTGGCAAGTTACTGCTCATCTTGGAGAGTGTCTTACGCAGCAGCAATGGCAACAAGGAATTTACATAATTATGACAAAAGAACTTCAAGATGAAGAAACTAACAAAGCAAATTTGCAAAAACACACTCACCAAACCAGTCACGCCATTCGCTATGAGACTGAAGCTCTGAAGCATAGCGCTCGAAGAACTCACTGACACGATCGTTGCGACCACAAGCCAGACAATGAACCAGGTAGTAACGCAGCAGACACGTTTCTAGTTTTCGCACAGTTGGTTGGAAGGTGTGTTCCAAGCGGGAAAAGAAGCGCCGATCAAGATGGTGCCAAACATTTCGAAGTGACCCAATCTCAAAGTTATTTACATGCAACTGCAGCTGCTCCACCACATGATCTGCCTGAACACCAAAGACAGCCACAATGTGTAGAATATTTATTTAAGTGCATTTAACAGGCTAGAGCAAAAAAAAAGAATTGCACCAAACACAAGGCAACTCACAAAGAAATGTCTCAGCAACTGAAGGTTAGGTAGGAGTGCAATAAACATGATGTTGGGATTAAAGGCAACATGCAGAATCATCAGGTAAATCCAAAATCGGTGCAGCAAAGGACGGGTACTTGTGCACATAAAAAAATCACCAATTATGGCAAATGGTGTTACTGAAGGTACTGGTTATGATGATCACGATGAAAATGGCATAGACAAAAACAGCAAAAATACCAAGGCTCTTGTCAAAAAACCGAACCCACGATCATAACAGGAATAGAAAAAATAGAGGGCAACACAGACAGATACATTTTGAAGCGACAAGAACTTCACCACACTTAAAAACAGCAACACACCTGTAAAAGTTGTTGTTTGAGCCATAGTGGCTTTCTTTCAGACTCATCAGTGACTCCACGGAAACAATACTCAAAACATGATCAAGTAAGACAATATAAACCTAACAAGAGTAACAACTTATTTTCAGACCTTGTACCCACTCACCTCAAAATCATATATCTTAAACAAACACTTCTAGCACCTGTCTGAAAATAACTTGTCACTCTTGTTAGGTATATAGTGTCTTACTCACTCATGTTTTGAGAACTGTTTTTGTGGAGGCACTGAGTCGGAACAAAAGCTGCTATGGCTCAAACAACAACTTTTACAGGCGTGTTGCTGTTTTTAAACACAGACAAGCTGAGAAACAGGCCAAAGCCAGAGAGGGAGTGTGTGTTTGTCCATGTTTGTCCGTGTTGTGTGTATGTATGTGAATGTGTGTGCATGTGTGTGTATGTGAATATGTGTGTGCGTGTCAATTCAAAAAGAAAAGTGTACGCAACAGAGCACATCTCACATGCAAAAAGACAAGAAGTGAAATGAAAATTACAACAGCAGCAATTGGCCCGTTTTCATCAGTCAATCACTGCCAGTCTGTACAGAAACCAAAGGAGAGAGACAGAGAGAGAAAAACCCACAACACTAGTACAAGACTTAGTTGAAGCCTGTTCTGTTTCGGGTCCTAATCGATACAGAAGGCCTGTAAGACATGGCAGTGGGTCTCAGGGCCGTACAAGGAAAAGCAAGATTTAAACTAACTTGAAAGACAGGCTTGCACCTCACTATAACTGCAACTACTCATATGGTGTGTCGTGCACGAAAACCACAAGCACCACATTACATGTGCACCTCTTGTCTAAGCCACATCACACGTACAGTTAGCATATATGCCGCTCGCATGCACAGTTGGGATGACATAGATGAGGGGAAAGAGAGCAAAAAATAAATAAATAAAAAATTAAAAAAATTAAAAAATAAATAAATAAATAATAATAATAATAATAATAATAATAATAATAATAAGACTGACAGAGCAAGAGGACATGAGTGAAAGGACAGCCCAGGCAGCATGAATTACAGTGTACTCCAACCAACAGGATGCAGTAGTGCCACCAAGATCACACTAAGCCTAACCATCAATACCCTCACGAAGAGGTTGTGTCACCGAGTGGGAGCAACATGCAATAAGGGAATAGTGGGTCCAATAAAACTGTTTAAACTTCCTACATAGGAGCCTTGTGTGTGTGTTTCTGCATGTGTGTGTGTTTGTTTGT
>JAOWAW010137021.1:0-11097 GCA_028565695.1 Nicola tetela
ACACACACACACACACACACACACATACACATATTCCCATTAATGTTTGTAGGAGCCCTCTCCTGTTCATTTGGGCCTGACTTGGGTAATAGACCTGTGCTTAGCTTAACTTCAAGGAGGTCTTTGATCATGCAGCAAATGATCTAATCGATTTTCCTTTCTATTGCTTATGTTTTGGTTGTACTGTTTATCTTTGTGTGTTTATTAGTTTATTATGTGTTTATTACTGAAATGCCTTGGTTGCTTGGTCCCTTTGTCTGTCTGTCTGTTTATCTGAACGTCAATGTCCTGAAGAAGGGCCATATAAGCTCGAAACGTTGACATGCATATATAAATCAGCGGATGATTGCTCTATTAGTGGCTTTGCTGATTGTTTTGAAATTACTTGCGTGACGGACTTTTTATTGGCCAAATGACCAACAGGCAGGAGGTATTGTTGGGTCACCAGTGACCTTTGTTGTGTCTGTCTGTCTATGTGTCTATCTAATGAAGGGAATCTGGCAGCTCAACGACACCTAAACCGATAGGAAAATGGCTTGACAAGTTGAATGACAATTAGATGCATGCACCAAAATCTCAAACATTGACTGAGATACGGACAGCAAGTATTGAACAACAGTTCGAGCACCAAAAGCTCTCTTCATTGGAGAAAGACCTGGTGAAGAGTGCTTTACGAAAGCACTCAAGACGTAGTTCAATACGTGTTGTCCATATCTCAGTTGTTGCTCAGGAAGTTGGTACATGTACCTACTTGTTTGTCTATCTGTCTCTTCATCTGTCTGCTTTCATCTCACCATAGTCTCTTCTCTACTTTTTTTTGTCATCTTGCTTGTGCAGGCATCCCGCCGCATGTAGACACATCTTGGGCGTTTGAAGATGGCATAGCCTCATTAAGTCTTGGCTCATCTGTAAGGAAGTCTTAGACTTGTTGTTGTGTGCACGCATGTGTTAGAAAAAAAAAGTTGTTCATGTAGAATTTTTTAAATTCAGCACAGAGAATTTTCGCTTTCTCCGAAGCAGCTCAATGTTGTAGGAGGAATGTTCTTGTTTAACACGGCAAATTTTTTTTGTCTAGGTTGCGATGGATTTTCGGCATCCTGATGGCCTCCATGTGGTGGTTTACCTACCTGTGCGTAGCTTGCTGGTGATGACAGGAGAGTCTCGCTATGTTTGGTCCCATGGGTATGTTGACATGATCACTAAATGACAAGTACAACATTGTATATTTCCTCAAAAAAAAAAATAAAAACGTTTGGTTTAGGCTGCCTTTCTTGTCATTTGTGTACTGACTTGTCATATTATTTGATTTGCTAGTGTATACACTATTTTATTGTCATTCACAGCATTACACCACGCAAGTCCGATGTTGTACATAGCACCGTATTGCCATCCAGTGCTGCATCAAACTCTGCTTGTCCAGCCAGTAGTGGTTTGACGCTGGTGCCACGAGGCCGTCGTATTTCCTTGACATTTCGCAAAGTGATAGCGTGCCCGCAAAGATCTCCACTGTCTGGATGGGAAGGTATGCAGCTAACTTGGCTATGCCTGACTATTTGGAACAGCCGCCGTAACTTTGAATGAAAATTTTAGATGTCAAATTTTATTTGCTTTGTTTATTGTTATACAAATAGTTTTCTGTGTTTCTCCTCGTCATGGTGCAGCAGCAGCACTGTCATGCACATCACTAATATTTCTTAATGTTCTCAGCTGCCAGCCATAGCATGCCCAACTAAGCATGAGCAGAATGCCCTGCTCAGCTGTGTTATGCTGTTGCCATGGTGATGGTGTTGCCCATTGTCCTAGTTGAGGCTGATACATGTGAGTTGCTTTATGCTGTTGATAATGTTCTTCAGTTGATTTTTTCCAGCACTGCTCAATGTTTACCTTCATTGATTTTGGAGAGCAAGATGGCTGTTAATTGTTTTTGAAGATTTTTGTGTGTTTGTTGCTATCGTATTTTTATTCAGGGATGCCACGTACGTCTGCTGAGAGCTCAAGTGCAACGTAAGTTTCAACATGTCAAGAAGAATGTTGATGTCTGTAACAGTGTTGCAGCATATACTACAGTGTCACTGTATGACTGGTCATACACGGCAATGCATCGTCCCACTTCTGAGGTATACGTGAATTTTCTAGAGGAAGCGGTTATGTTTGTGTTCAGTTAGCAGGTGAAAGCTGTTCACCATGGCAGATGGAGATGGTTTGCAGCTTTTGAAGCTTGGTGATTGTATTATTTTCAACAGAGCTTGGCCGGTTTATCACTAGCATTGCTCATCGTCGTCTGCTCTATTAATTGCCTTTGATTGCAGATCTATGTGCACCAGCAATGATCTTGTGATGCCTGTTGATGAGACGACAGCCCAGCGTCTTGAACAACAGCATGTTCACGAGGTCGGTCACTGCGTTGTTTCTTCTTTTGGTTGATTTGTTTTGCTGTCTGGGTATGCAGCAATTTTTTTGGCTGTAGTTCAGCTATTTGGAACTAACAATGGCCATGACATTGTGAATAGCATCTCAAACACTGAAGTTGCCATAGGTGTAAAACATTGACGGTAATTCGGATCAAATCAAAATGGGAAGTAAAGCATAAGCAAAGCAGAAAAAAACACCAGCTCGTCCCAACCAGGATTCAAACCAGGACCCTCAGCTTACACAGCTGATGCTCTACCACTTGAGCTATTGGGAATGGCCTACATCCAGTCAGTCCTGGAGATGCTCTTAACCACCCCGCCTCTGCTTCAGAACATAGGCCTATCACAGGCCCACTGACTATTCCTGCTCCCGCCAGGAACCATCAAGTGGTAGAGCATTGGCTGCGTAAGCTGAGGGTCCTGGTTTGAATCCTGGTTGGGTGGGTTAATGTTTTTTTCGCTTCACTAATGCTTCACTTCCCATTTTGATTTGGTCCGAATTACATTCACTCCCATCCTTCAATATCTAATATTTAATTGGTCCTTTGTCCGTGCGTGATGCACAATGGCGACTGTGATGGTCCCTGGCGGGAGCAGGAACAGTCAGTGGGCCTGTGATAGGCCTATGTTGTGAAGCAGAGGCAGGGTGGTTAAGAGCGTCTCCTGGACTGACCGGAGGTAGGCCATCAATATCTAATATTTAATTGACGGTAATTATAAACTGCTCTCCTCAATCATTGACTCTCCACTGACTTCACTTTGTAAACATCAAAGGGTGTGTTTGTCTATCATTGTCTGCCCTTTTGTGGTAGATAACAAAAGCAAGCGAGTCCGAATTGAACATTTTCTGTGCTTGCTATTAGAAACAGATATGGCATAACTGACTTGCACTTTTAGCAGTGGCGGTTCAAGCTTAAGATATTATCTTTTGGCAGTCTTTTCTGAGGCAATCATGGTCCTAATCAGTTGGAGAACAGCTTGCAGAAATCTCCAAGTTAAACTGAAGGGAGGAGAACCGCAAGCAAAGCTCACTGTGTCACGATTGGTTTGCTTCATGTGAATGTGTGTGCACATGTTTAGGTATATGATCACATCGCTTCGCATTTTAGCAGTACTCGTCACACAGCCTGGCCAAGGGTCTCCGAGTTTCTTTGTCGTCTTCCGCAAGGATCACTAGTGCTAGATGTCGGTGGGTGATGAATTTGATGATAGGTGTGCAGTAGACAAAACACCTTGACAGGTCTAGGAGATAAAGTGTTCAAAGGAGTGAAAGGGAGGTATTTGTTTACTGCCTGTCATGTGTTGTCAGCCTGGCCTCCTCTTTATTGTGATATGAAAACCCTGAAAAAATGTGTGCAATCACTTGTATTGAATAATATCTGCCTCAGAAAAAAAGATTTCCTTGTGCCTTTTTCTTGTTGCTGTGTTAGTGTTAATTTAATGAGCTTTCATGGAAGGAAGTGCTTGTATAATGTTGCAGGTTGGACACTTGTTTTCAGGTTTCTTTATCCCCACAAATGTGACAGAACACCTTTCTGAAGGAAACGTTTGTGCTTGGGACACTTATTTGCTCCCTGTAAATGTGCGCTGTACAATGGAGAGCGTTAGTGTCGACTTTCTTGAGTGGCACTCTGTCTGCTGTGTGAGTGTTTTGATATTCTGCTGATTGGCGGTGTCTTCAGGTTGTGGCAACGGCAAGTACATTAACACCAACCCATCAATCTGTGTGGTAGGGATAGATTTGGTGTTCCTGTTCCATATTGTGTACCTCTCACATCTCTTTTTTTTTCATTTCAACCTGTCCTCACACACAACTGTGCATTTAGTAACAAGGCCAAATGTTGCTCAACTGTTTACGAACTCCGTGTTGTCTTTAATATCAGGTTATAGGGTATTGGTTGATTCATGTATTCTCTGAAAACGATCAATGACATCAGTGTAATGCAAAGTCTTCGTGGACATTACCTAAACAGTATGTGTATTTTTTTAATTTTTTTCCACAGCTTGGTTGCGACCGAAGTCGTGGCTTAGCCGCCATCTGCAGGTAAAACAGATTGGCAGAGTTACTAGTGTCCATTTTTTCTGATATACCCTGGCATGTGAGAATCCATCAGGAAAGCCTTATTGATGTGCACCAGCTCAATCAGTTTTGCTGAGGGATGATTCAATGGTGAGAGATTGTTATGTTGCTGAGGAGTGATTCTGGGGTGGTGGATTGTGATATTGCTGTGTTCCACACGAAAACCATTTGGTGATGCATGTAGGCATTTGAATTTTGAGGGAAAGTAGATTTCTCTTCTCCCCTCTTTTGCAGAGAGCGTGGTTTCCCAGTCGTTGTCTGTGACATCCTAAACCTTCCCTATCGCCAGGATTCGTTTGATGCCTGCATCTGCATCGCTGTCATACACCACTTGTCAACAAAGGTTTGCTGAACCCTGTCTGCCAATTCTGTGGCTCTCACAGTGCTTCTCTCCTGTCTGTACAAACTGTTGCTTTGTAGCTAATCCCTAGTGTAGAGGAAAGTTTTCAAAATGAGTTACTGCTAAGCTTAAATCAAGGATTGATATACAAGCAGAAAGTTGTAGTGTCTTTGTAATATAAGACCTTTCTCAATTCATCCGTAAGGGGGTCAGGTTTGAGTAGGTAGTGACCTGGTGGAAGGAAAACAATCTGTTGGCACAAGGAAAAATGATGGATCAGTAAGACACGAGGTACAGTTGAATCACCTGGTTCAGTCTCTGCTTGGTTTCAGCTTATTACAGTCCAATTTCTTGTCTTAGCGAAGAGTGAAAGGAAATCCACCTAGAAACAGCTGTAATCATCACTTTTAGTTTTTGTGCCATCTGCAATTGATTCATAGTTCAATTTGCATCAAATTGCCGTTTATTTCCAGATGTGGCTGTTGTTTATCTTCCTTCAGTCAATGTTTCTGAAATGGTGAAACTATCCCCCTCTCCTTAACATTCCCTGACAGATTCATTTTGTTGCAGGAGCGTCGCTTGGCATCTCTGCACCGACTGTTGGATGTTATACGTCCTGATGGTCTTCTTCTCATTTATGTTTGGGCACAAGAACAGGAGAAGAGCGCAAGCAAAGGTCGGAAAAAGAAGTCAACCACTGAAAGTGAGGGTTCTTCTTGTCGTGTGCAGAGAGCATCATTCGAAAAGCAAGACGTTCTTGTTCCATGGCGCTTTGCAGAGCCGGGAAAGAAAAGTGGCGAGGAGCAGAAGAGGTTGTCGCCAGATCAGTGTACTGTGAATGACAGCGTGGAGGTTTGCAGTGGTGAATTGCTTGATGACAAGCACCACGGTGTGTTCCACCGGTACTACCACGTCTTCCACAAGACCGAACTCCGAGAACTGTGCGAGCTTGTCTCAGGTCGTGCAACAATAGACGAGTACTATCACGACCGGGGAAACTGGTGCGTGGTTTTGCGCAAGTCATCAGACAAATAGGAGTTAAATGACATCACACAATTGCAACATGTATTTTCTTTATTATTAGTACAGTCAAGAATCATAAACATCACTGCTTGTCGTTCAGTTTCTCGCTATAAAAGTCAGTTCTAGGCTATGCTCTGGTTGGTCAGAATCCTGCCATTGTAGATAACCCCACTCACTTCTAATCATCGTTTTTAAAGATTACAGTGCTGCATGCTCTATGCTCTAACTTGTGACTAATAACCTGAATATATGTGCTGATCTTCAATTAAATTTTGTGTTTAACATGTACATATATATTCGTCTACATGAAAACCAGCTTAGCTAAGTAGTAAGCAATACATGCAAGATAAACAATGACATTAACTACAGTATAAGACTCAGTTGATAGACCCACGATTGTGCTCTCTTTCCCTAAATTACAGGAATAAGTACTGAAATTTTCAAAAAATACAGCAATAATTTCTGAAACATTCTGAAAATACAGTAAAAACTTCTGAAATTTTCCAAAAACAGTAAAACTACTGAAATTTTCCAAAATTACAGTAACAACTTACGAATCAGTCACAGACAACCAGCAAACATTTCCAAAAATACATTAGGAACTACCGGAATTTTCCAAAAAGGCATTTCTAACTGAAAGGTTGCAAAATAACTAATAACTAATGAATTTTTCCAAAAGTGCAGTAAGAATTTCTGAAATATTCCAAAAATACAGTCATGGCTACCCAAAATTTCCAAAATTATAGTAATAACTACTGAAAATTTCCAAAATTACCATAAAAATTACTGAACTTTTCCAAAAAGAGAGGAGTAACTTATGAAGTTCCAGAAATGCAGTGATAATTACTGAAATTTTGTCAAAAAAATACAGAAAAATACTGCCAGTTTTCTGAAAAGACAGTAACAACTATTGAAAGTTTCCAAAAATACAGTAATAACTACTCACATTTATCATAAATACAGTGATAGCTACATGTACCAACATTTTACAAAACAGCTGAATTTTTTCAAAAGAATGGTAGTAACTTCTGAACATTTCAAAATTTTAGTAATAACTAGCGAAAATTTCCTAATATACAATAATAACTAATGAGATTGTCCCAAAATACAAGAAAAACTACTGAAATAGAGAAATAACTTCTGAGGTTTTTCAAAAATAGAGTAATCTTTACAGAAAATATTCAAAAATACAGCAATAACTACTGAAAATTTCCAAAAATACAGTCATTACTACTGAAATTTTCTAATAATACAGTAATAACTACTGGAATTTTCCAAAAATACTAGAAAAACAACTGAGATTTTCCAAAAATTCAATAACTAGCAATACTGAAACTTCTTCTTCAGCACCAGCACACAATTTTGGATTGATGACATTTTGGCCAGGATTGCCCTGGCCTTCTTCAGGCCAATAACTAGCAAAATTCTGAAAAACATTGGTAACTACTGTCTACGACATTCTCAGAATTAAGTCGTGACATTCTCACTATTAAGTTGTGGACAAAATGGAAGTGAGAACTTAGGTGGCTAAATCTAGCTTCTTTTACTTGTGCCTTTGGCTGTTGATAATTTCAAGTAAGAAATTGTGAAGTGTATAGGTAAAGTCATCTAAAGGGCAGCTGTAGGCCAAGTGAGTGTGCTTCCCTTATGGCCCTTGGTGAAGTTCACAATCACCTTGTTCACAGTTGTAGCAGCAGGAGTTGTACTAGGGGCCATGCTAAAATGCGAACATATGAAAATATATTAGAACTGTTCAAGCTGCCAAATCCCAACTCCACATAGGATCAACACAGTACACTAACTAACAGAACAACTGCATATTACCACTCTGTTGCCGCTGCAACCATTTTTGGAAAAATGTTTACTGCTCTCTAGCATAACGCCCACGAAAACCCATAGAAAGCGTCCCTGTCGGCCCTAATTTGGCACACCGTGAACCACCAAATCAATTTTAAACTGTCACAGCTGAGCTGGAGCTGTAAACCTCTGAAAACAGAAGGAAATTTTTTCATCAGATTCCACTTGGAAATGAAAGTAAGTTTCCCTTGATAATTTTTTATCTTGACACTTAAATTCTTACTGGTCATGATCGAGTCCAAAAGCACTCTTTGCGACATCCATCATTTTATGTGACTCGTACAGCTATATCCATACATGAACACACATGGGAAAATGTAGATCAGTCCAAGTTGGCAATTCACCCCACAACCAGGTATCCTTAACGCACTGACAAACGTCGGATACATCACCACTCCCTTTCCTTTTGCGGCCCTTTACTGTCCTATTAGAAAAAACCAGGCAAAAGGAAACCGTAAAGGTTAACCCACTCAGCCCCCATTTTCAAACACTTTGAACAATGAAATCTTTCATGGATTTCAACAGTTGAGCTGTATACTGATGGTTACACAAAGGCAGCTTCTTTTTAATGTCCACTTGCCAATGATAATACGTTTTCCCGCATATCATCAATCACTTCAAAAAACATTTATTGCAACTTCCACTTTTTGCACATATCTCACACAGAAAATATGATACACCCATATGCATAAACACATGTGAAAATGTAGAACCCTTCAAACTGGCAAATCACACCACCGCCGGGTATTATCAGCACAGTAACACACCAAGCTTATATCACCACTCCCTTGCTTTTGCAGACCCTTTTGAAAGATATCCCACTGCTTTCTCAGAAAACACCAAAGAATTCTCCATATAATTGTCCCGGTCAGCCCCAATTTTTCTCATTGGGAAGACTTAAATCAGTTACAGATCTCCATCATAGCTGAACAGTATACGTAATAGAACACAAGTTAAATTTCCGTCCACTTGATGTACAGTAAGCTTTGCTTTATATATTCTATTGATTCCAAAGTTGAAAGATATTTTACTCACTTCTAAGAGAGCACTGAAGAAAACCTCCTCAAATCATTCCAATTGGGCATGTGCACATATACTGCAGCCTGCTAATATATCATACATGGTAAGGACAAAACCATGTGCCTATGGAAATACTGAAAAAAACGTCCTGTTACATTCTCTAATGCCAACAAGCTTGCATTAATATCTTGAACCGCTTTGAAAAGCACTTTTTGCAACATCGGCCATTGTCTTTTCAATGTGTGCTATGCACCAATTAACATGCACGCATTGAAATATATGTGACCGCCGGTAAAGCTTCCATTTCATTCATTATGCAACATTCTGAACACACTAACACAACAAGGACATCCAAAAACTACCAAATGATTACAACACTTGTTACAGATATTTCACTTCCTTCTGAGAGTGTGACAAAAATCCCCAAGTCATCCCAGTCCTTTGAATAGACTGCGCATGCGTAAATGTGAAGGAACACCAAGACTATTGAATCACACAGAGGATACAGTTATTGTTTTAGCAGCTTATGGGCAAGTTCTAATACTGACAAAGCATAAAGGAATTCCAAGAAGCACAGCAAGGATCAGTACTAGAAAATGTTTGGTAAAAATGAGGGAAGAAAGGAAAAAATGATGCTTCTCGCCGGCCAAGCGTAGTGAGAGAGGTGAGAAGCAAGTTATAGCCAGCAGCACCTGAATATTATGCTATATAAGAATCTGAAAGAGAGCGCACCATTTAGTTGTGTCCAGTCAAGCCTACATGCCATTGTGCAGTTCCCACCCTCAGTATGATATTCTGTGTTTTCTACGATTTGTCTGATGATGACATTATCTGTTTTTTTTTTCATTATTATTATTTTAACAATTTTCACTTTTGAACACACCCGGCAGCTGAGATCAGTTCATAAACGTTTTTCTCCTCCATTGCACATGTCTGTCTGAGCGCAGAGGTTTTTTCCCATCAGCAACTGCCGAAAATTAATCTGGCTCCTGATCTCATGCTGGTCTGTTCACGGTGTTATTCTTCTAGAAATATTCTTGCCTCAGGCACCCTGCAATCACCACTTTTAGTCATACTGGCACAACTCTGTTGCTCTTTCTGAATTCATTTTATTCATGTATCAATAGAATTAGTCACGTGTGGTTGGCAATGAGCACCACAACCCATTATATGTCTTTGTGTATCAGATATAGCACTATGGTGATGCGGGTTTTGGCACCATATCAGATAAGGGGCAAATAGAGAAACATTATTTTGAGGGAGAGCTTCCCCTTTCTGTTGGAGTTAGAACATGCTGCAAACACACGCACGGAGAGACCTGAATTTGGCTTGTTGTTCTTGTAATTGGGAATGTGAAGAGAACGAGTCAGAGAGGGCGTGGGAGAGAAAAGAGGTGGGGTGTGTTGTACGTTGGTGCAGTGTGCGTATTACATGATGTATGAGTGTAGTTAGTCTAAAGAGTTTGAACTCCATAATAATACTATTAATAGCTTCTCGCTGGTTGGAGATCAGCGACATTGTGCTCTAGAGGTGAGAAAAAAAATAAATGAGAAATATACATGTATGTCATAACATTAAGATACAGTTAATTACGATGCAGTTTATTGATATGCTCCTGAATATTTTTGGTAATGTTGATATATTCTGTTAAGCAGAGACTCGGGCGACTTGCCCGTTAGTCTTTGTCGTTTCTTTAAAAATGTTTTCCCTGCAACTGATGATTTTAAAGTACGTCGGAAAGTATCAAAGTCAAGCCTTTGCTGGCCCATCAGCTTGCAGAGTGTTTTGCTCACAGTGCTATCCCATGTGTATCTCCTGTACAAATGAACAATAAAGAGAAACAATTTAAGTAAACTTGGTTGCCATAGAAACCTGCTGGGAATAATCTGAACACAGGAATAACTTTTTGGCTAGAAAAGTGCGAGGTGACTTGTTCTCAGATTGGATTTCAGCATGTCACTACTAACTAGTACTTACTGCCTCCTTTGTTTTTCAGGGCACACTGCTAACCTGTGCTATTGATTCAGAAGATTGTTTGCTTGAACTGCAAAAGAAGATCAAAGCAGAAACAAATAGGAAGTACTCAAAAAAAAACAATGAATGTAAAACATGTGGTTTCATAAATCCACCAGCAATAACAAACAATTCATCATCCCTACTTGAAGTAGTTTTTTAGTATCATGGCTTGGTGAAGGAATAAATTTCAAAAACCACGGGATAATGAAAACAGGAAATTTTTTCGTGGAAACCTACAATAAGTGGGTGATCGTTTGGGAATACTAGGTGATTTTTCATAGAAAAGTAAACTTTGTGAAATATTCACATTTGGGATGTTCAAAATTTAAAGCATAATAATTTATATTAGC
>JAOWAW010137032.1:0-11096 GCA_028565695.1 Nicola tetela
TGTGTGTGTGTGTGTGTGTGTGTGTGTGTGTGTGTGTGTGTGTGTGTGTGTGTGTGTGTGTGTGTGTGTGTGATTTTATGCAGGCAGGCAGCCTCCTACTACATAATAATTATCTACTACTGTCTACGAAACAAGGAAGCGCATTTGTGCTCCGATATTTCGCCACTAAAACCCATCTTCCATTTGAACAGATTTCAGGTAAATTTCATTCCAAAACCCCCAATTTGGCATTTTAACCCTTGAAATTTCCAAATTTCCGTGGACTCTTGCCACAGGAAGCCACAGGAGCCCTTAGCTGGAGGGCGGAGCTGCGCCCTGATTTTTTCATATTGGTCTCCGATCTTCCATTCAAACGTTGTGGCAACTATTGTACAGTCCTATGCCACTGATTTTCTTTTGCACTGCATAAAGTTTCAATTGGTCAGGGAATTCCCCCTCGATTTCCTTATCGAAATGCTTGGTCACATTAATTTGGTCGCATACATGTACATGTTCACACTGTTCCAAATGTGTCCACGGCGCAAGGCCACATATGTATGGCCAGCTTTCTGCAGCTGGGCCCGGGGTCCGGGTTGAGGTAGTACTGGTGACGGCCACAGCTAGCTAGCTAGGAGTCTAGTAGAACGACAGGGCTACTCAAGGCTACTCCAGTTGCAAGGCTGGACACAACATGCACAAGTAAAATATATGGTAGCCTGCCAAACTTGGGCTGAACTTCGTCATGTTGAGCAGTCGAACAACGCGTAGGGTTGACTAGACCAAGATCTTGATGGCAGTCCTACGATGGACAGAGTTGTAATGAACAACAGCCATGAGTAAGGGTCGAAAGCCAAAACGACGTCCACAAAGGCGCAGTGAGTTAGGAGAGCCAAGCAGCAAGCGGCGTTATGTCAGGCAATCGCATAATCGTGAAAAGCAGAAGCACAAGGTTGACGAAAAGCTTGCGGCTATCCTCCCTTCTTGGAGCTTAGTGTCGAGAGAAGAAGAACTCGGAGACACGGTACGTGCTGGCGTTTTGATGCGGCTCAACCGCGATGGTAAGCCGCAACTTGAAGAAAGCTCCGCCGACATCACCGAACGTGTTGTCGCTTTAGCGTGTGGCACGAAGATTTTATCCCCGACAGGCTCTCTGTCAAGGAGGATAGAAAATCAGCAGGAAGTTTTAATGAACGGGACCACCTTGTTCGACTGTCACGCAGAGGTGCTGGCTCGCAGAGCGTTTGTCCGCTACCTCTATAGCGAACTAAATGCAGCCGTGGACGAGCACCTTCATAGGGAAAGACTGGCCGGCGTAGCTGACGATAAGGGAAGGTTGAGCAGCAATGATGAGGGACAGCGATCCATATTTTCGGTGAACCAAGAAGCTCTCCGACAGAAACGGCCTGGGACAACGCCGCCGGAAATGTCATTGTTTTTGCTGAAGCCTGGTGTGGAGTTCAAATTATTTGTCTCCACGGCTCCGTGTGGTCACGCACGCATGGAAGGCAAGCAGATGTCGCTTCGGTTTAAGACTCCTGAAGTGCCGCAGGGAGTCCAACGGTGTCCTTTCAGAGAGAAGGAACACTACGTGCGCCAAGCTCTGGACGACATGGTTAGAAGTTTTGCTGATCGTCCTGATCGTGATAGTGATCGTGGAGGATTGCGCATTATGTCGTGCAGTGACAAGATGCTGAAATGGAACGTACTCGGTCTACAGGGAGCACTCCTCACCCGCTTCATCAAACCAGTCTATGTAAGCGAAGTGGAAGTTCTCCAGAGATTTGACGAAGAGAGGTGCCGCACAGCCTTGTATGGTCGTCTAGCTACACCTGACCAGCAGACTCGAGGGAAATCCTCCTGTGGACCTGGTAACACCGGGGGGCACTGCGGTCAAGTGAGCAGCCATATTCGGGGATTGAGTTCGCCTTACCGTCTGAACAGACCTCTCTTAAGCGGAGGAAAGGAAGTTGATGAGTCGCATGGGAAGAGCCTGGGTTTGCTGTGGTACGAACGTTGTGGATTCAGTACATCAGTGGGCGGAAATGCGGATGCCAAACATGTACATGAACAAGAGCCAGAATTAATTGACATGAAAACTGGTAGAAACCATACTGGATATCCAAGCTGTGTCTGCAAGAAAGCCTTGGCACAGGAGTTTGTTGCTCTCTACAAGAAGTTACGAGCAGCAGGTATGGAGGGTGGCCTGCCTTTCCTCGGAGAACGTGACACTATTTCTTACCAGCAGATGAAAGCCAATCTGGTGTCGATGACGTATAAACAGAACAAGCAGACCTTCTTCAAAGCGTGCCTCACCCATTTGGGATGTTCGTGGATGCGAATGCCGAAGGAAGTGGACGTTTTCCAGGTGCATATTGGTGGTGCACATACACACACTGCGTGTGAGGTGTTGCACCACCCAGCAAAGACAGTGAGCTATCCTGGATTTAGCAGATCCAGCCACGGGGCAGTAGCATCAGACCAACAGGAAGGTAAAAACTCCTATGAACATAAAGTTGATAGATCAAAGAATGGCGTGCTCTCCCTGTTCTTAAAAACTTTCCGTGTGTAATTTTAGATTGATTTAAAAGAACTACAACAGCTGTTGATGTTACTTGGCAAAAAAGATCCCCTTGTGATAACATATACCCCTAGTATATACGCAATCACTGCTGCCAAGAACGAACCCTCACTTTGCATTCCAAGTGAACAGTACTAGCGCCAACTTGACCTGACCCTGTCAGTGGATCTTAGCTTAGGTCTTTGAAAGAAAATATTGCCATCAACTGCCACAGTCCATAATCTTCATGACCATGAAAATTCCATAATGCTGGAACCAACAAACTCACCTAAATAGTCAGGCCTTTGTGTAGTAAAAGTTACATTAGCTCACCCAGAGATTTAGTCATTTTGTCCATTTGAACACACACAAATGCCAAGATGGAATTAACATTGTATAATCTTAAAAGTATCTCAACCTGGTTTGTGATTTCACTATAGCAAGGCCAGCACATGAACTTAGATTCCCTATAATTATATTATTCTGCCATAATAATGTCACAACTGGGTTGAGCCACCTTAATTAAAAGGTTTTCATGTTGCAGAAAAGTTTGCTTAGCCCTTGCACTGATGGTGTGATTCTTCAGACTCTGTTAAACTTAAACTTTGAACAAAAGGGAAGAAAAAGGAGAAAATCTTTGAAGGAAACTTTTCACCAAGCAGTTTTGAACCATGAACTGCTGGCACTTCAGCCATGCTCCAACTACACTAGCACGCAGTGCTTGCCTACACTAGCATGCAGTACTTGCCAACAGTGACATGTGGTTTAGAGCAATTACATGTGCATAGCTGCCACTTACCTTGATGGTGCATACTTCTAAGTTTTCTCCATTTGAGCTGCTACAGCATTATCACCTAATAATACTCCTCAGATAAAAGCCTCGGCTACACCTTGGCTTTTAACTTCCACAGAGTATGATTGGCTCAATAACACCTCGGACTCCGTAATTAATTGATGCATAAATCCCTAATTGGAGTATCTAAACAAATTTCTTTGTTGTCTTTCTCTTTGTGGTAATCATTACTGCAGAAACTCCACGTTGGTGGAAAAAGAATCGTCACAATGAGTTCTCTTTAAGTGGTGTCCAAAGTTCTGAACTGTCAAATGTCGCAGAAGCTGAGAAGTTGGCCAATCCTCTTCAGGTTAGTGAAATTTGGGCAATATGGGCTTTGGTATACTAGTATATGCTGAGCTAATACTATCAACAATCAGCAACGCTGTACCTGTGCCCATACCTGTAGAGCATATCATTTGATACTTAGGTTGTGCCATAATGGGTTTTGATTCCTGTAGCCGAGTATGCAGTAAGCTGATGTTGTTGAGGAGTACATGTGTGTGTGTGCGTGCGTGCGTGCGTGCGTGCACGCATGTGTGTCAGTATGTGTATGCGTGCATGAGTGTGCAATACACATCCATAGTAGTGTCATTGTTAATGTATCAGGTGTAGAGCAAACATGGAGGCCATCAGAGGATCTTTCAATGTTCCCAACTGGTCAGTACAGCCGCCATTTTATTTGTAAATAAACAATGATAATACAGTCAACCTCCTTATTTGTAAATAAACAATGATAATACAGTCAACCTCCTTATTTGTAAATAAACAATGATCATACAGTCAGCCTCCCCTTATCCAGCCTCCCAAGATCCGGTCGCCCCCTCTGCTGGGCAGTCTTTGGGGATGGTTACCATGGTAAGCATAGCTACACGTACCACGTGTATATGGATTTTTGCTGGAGCTATTGCATTCTCAGCCTAGTCATTATGTCTGCAGCCAACGAAAAATGCAAGTGGTCTGTGGCTACTTTAGAGAAGAAACTGGAAGTGATTGACAAGTTGAGAAATGCAGTTTGCAGATGGTATCCTGTGATGTGTGGGTATTTCAAGTTACAGGCACTTCCACGTTATGGACAACACCCTTCGATATCACAAGGCGCTCAGACAAGGGGAGGTTAACTGTACGAGAAAGAGGGTTCTGACAAGCTGCCTGCTAATTAATCCAACATTGTTTGCCTTTGTTTGTTTTGATGTATATAACAGCTAAAATGCATGTGAAAGCTTCCATGTATCATTTGAAATTTCCAATGTTTTGCATATAGCTACCAAAGATGCCAGCCAGGCTAAACTGGCCATCAGCAGAATTCTACGACGGCTACCTTTATGTTGGCGGTTGTCCCCAGACTGGCCAATCAGCATTGTATGCACTCATACCAGGGACCAAGCAATGGCACAAGATAGATTGGTTCCAAAAGGATGTCATCATCTTCTTGTTTTCATACAATGGCAGACTGTACCGGCTATCACCAAGCAACGATGGGTTGGTTGTGAAGCATATTCACACGCTTTCAGATTTCCTCTCACCTGCAGTTTTCGGAGAAAACAACATCACGCATCTGTCGGTAGGGTCAAAGCTGTGTTGGCCAGGCATCTGTTTTGACAAGGCTCGAGGGAAGTTATTCATTGCTGGTGGTCTTACCAGCAAGAAGCCGGTGCAAATGACCGCAGCCGTTCACCAATATGACTTCACAACAAACTCTTGGAAGAGATTGCCTGATATGTCTGTCCGGCGCTGTCGACTCAGCCTCGTTATTGTTGGCAACCACCTCATTGCGGCTGGTGGAAGCAGGGAAGATTGGCAGGGCTGTAGAATGGTGGAAGCACTGGACACTTCTTCAGAAGACCCTCACTGGCTCCAACAGTCTGATTTGCCACCAGAGCAGACACATAGCTGCATCATGTCATGGTATGATGGTCGTGTGAAGAAGTCAAACTTGATTGCTATTGGTGGCCGATCAGTTGGTGCAGACCGCCGATTTCTGAATGTTCTTTCCAGACTAGAATTTGATGTTGACTTGCAGCCAACGCAATGGGTGGTTATGGCGAAGAAACTCCAAACCAGCCGTCATTCTGCAGCAGTGACATCACTCCCAGACCAAGATAGCTTCGGTCTCGTTGTATGCGGTGGTCTTTCAGCTAGCTGCATGGTGACAACATCAGCAGAGACACTCATATTTTAATGCTTACTGCAACACCCCTAAAAGCGCTCACATTGTTGCCATAGCAATACTAAGCTAACAAATCCCTCTCGGGTTGTTGCCGTATGCATGGCAGAATCAAAAAAGCACTTACTAGTAAGAGAGCTCACTGTTTTTAAAAAAAAGCTACAGTGTAGTGGTCAAGTTCATGATGTCTTCATTCATAATCTTGGAGTCTTCAAAATTTGTCATCGTTTGTTCCTGTCCACTTTCTCGTGCAATGTCTCTGATGTTTATATCTCTGTATTGCTGCATCTGTTGATGTTCAGTTCTTTGAAATTTTTTCAACTGTACATTCCTCTCAGTCCACCTGACTGATGGATCTAAAATACTGTACACAACACCCACTGTTATCAGTCCATGCTCATGCATGGTAGGAAAATCAGACATTTTTTTTATTAAATTTGACAATGTACTTGGATGTAGTCTTGTGCCAAATCTAGAATCGCCAAGGAACGATAAAATTAAACACAGCTCATTGCATACGCACATGCACACACACACACACACACATACAGTTGTCATCTTTTCGTGTTGACACAGCAAATTAATTAATAGTATTCCACTGAGGATAAGTGCACCCCGAGCAGTGGAGCTTACTCAAACAACTAACCATGAACACATTATTTTATTCTTTGATGGGGCCTGCTGTCCCTTAACATTTGAATCAAAATTGAGCTGTTCAATAATGTCAGGCTCGCAGTAGAGTGCAAGTCTCTGAGGTCTGTAATAATTATAACTGATGATTGTCATGAACCTAGCTGTCAATCCCTACAATAGAAACATCGATATCTTTGTTGAGCAAAATAGTAATGATTTGGTTGTCACCTGGTGAGTGTAGCCTGACAGTAGCTCACACAGGATGATCAACCTCACCAACAGCTCTTTCAAATGAAGAAACAGGAACACATTTTGCCTGCTAGCAAAGAGATTCACACAGGAATTATGCTGTGTTCTAGGGTAAGTAAATCATGCCCTGAAAAACTGCATGACTCAAGAGTTAAATATGCTATTCATGAGATTGACAAGACAAATTATTTATTTGAATATTTTACCACTCTCCTTCGCATTTAATATTAACCAAGTACTAGTAGCACTTCTTTTTATCAGCATTGAAGCTACAGTTGCACAAACCAGCCCAGAGCCACTTCCAACCCCATTCTCCCGTTAGTATTTCACCCAAAACAAGATTTTTTTTGTCCATGATGAAAACAATTTTATTCACCAATCGTATGAAATCACTAACCAAGTAGCAGTAATCAAGGTACATCGATGAAATACTTCAGTGCGGGGAAAATAATTGTCAATACTTAAAGAAAGATCATAAGTACAAGTGAGACATGTACTCAAATACAAGCAGCAAGATACAGAGAACACAATGGAAGATAACAGACAGAGTGCTGGGCAGGATAATTGTACAGACGTGGCCTGTCCTTGGTAAGGGAGGCCTGCATGAAATATGGTTCCATTCAAACTAGCCGTGCAAGTAACTGAGGAAGTTAAAAAACTGCAAGAGCTGGAGTACAATCAACTGGTGCACTTGTGAGGGAAAGTGGACACACCAAGACACCGAGGAAGATGTAGAGACAGGGAAAACCAGAAAAAGAAAAGACTGAGAGGAGATGGAGAAAGGTAGAGAGGGGGAGGGGAGAAAACGGAAGAGGGTTGTCTCGCGTGACGGGGAGCAGATGTTGCGAATACGGTTAGATTGCAACCTTTGAGCTCTTCATTGCCTCTTCTTCCAAGGTGTAATAAACCGGATTACGCCAACCCTTCGCCTGCAGCCATGCTACTGTGCTGTCAGGCGGTGTTGTCCACACTTCTTTGTTCTCTTTGGCAACGGTCTCCAACTTTTCCACACATTTCTCGCGTGTATGCAGCTTTTTGCGATAGCGAAGGAAGCAGACAAACAGGGCAGCAGCCAGGAGTAGAAGGAGAAGAGCACCAATTCCTAAAATGATTTTCCCATGTTTGTGCGACTTATGCTCATGATCGTCATCGTCATCTGTCTTAGGATGCAACTGAATTGGGCGAGGTGGTTGTGTATTCCCAACAGGTGGAGTAAAACTGACAGCCGGTAAGGTAATGTTGGTGCTCTTGAAGATGCACTTGAGAAGTTCAAGCCTCTGGCAGAGGTTTCGGACAGGGTGCGGGGAGTGACCTCGGCGGAAACCCAATGGTTTGGTAGAGACCTTACGGCACATCTCTGTTGCATTGAGGCCCTTGCTTCGCTTTCTCGCGCGCTTGCTCAGCCGTGAGTAGACGTGCTGGTACTGGTGATGCCACATGTGCTCAAATGAGACCAATCCAGATGCATTGCAGGTCTGAAAACAGATGAAGAAATCATCAGAGTGCTAGCAATGAGGTTACTATGGTAGCAGTGCGTAAGGCAAAGCACAGATGGACGTTTACTTTCATTTGTTTTTACTCGTTCTTTCTCTCCTCTTTTTTTTGTTGTCATTTTCAATAATTCCAATTCCTCATGTCTCAGACAAGAAGTTCTTCAGATCTCAACGATCTATGCATTTGACTCTAAAATTGGCTTTTTGTGTGCTGTTTTTTTTCAGTTGCTATCATTTGTTCACTCCTCTGAGTACTGTTAGAGCGACTTGGCACCTCATAACTCATAGCTGAGGTATCTTATCCATTAAGAAGAGGAAGGCAAAGACGAAGAAGCAGAAAAGAAGACAAACGATGACTACATTTGAAAGAAGCTGATGGCCAAGAAGAAGGAAAAAAAGACCCAGTATGCAAGTTACCTCAAGCATGTTGACCATTCGCATAGCATTCAGGCATTGGTGCTCAACAAGTTTGTCCAACTCGTACCGCAATGCCTTTTCCATGTAGGCACGGCGACGTGACTTGTACCCATACTTCATCTGTGCACGGTTAAGCAGGGCCGAGAACATCGAGTGAAGTCTATGGCGGCGATGAGGAAGGGTCTCATTGACGGAATTCATAATTGCGGTTAGTTTATTACAGCCAGCCTGCATCCACAAAAAAGAATGCCAGAAGACAATTCAACAACGAACCACTGCAAACATGCATGTACAGTTCTCGACAACCTTGTGATTCGAAAGCAAGAAAACGATTGCGGGCAGCAAACAGAAGAGTGGGCTTGAATTTTCAGTAACTCTAAATATATCTCTTCTGTGTGGTTGCAGCTGGCAATATTTCAAAGTTGCAATATTTCAGAGTTGCAGTATTAGCGTCTTTTTGTGGGCTTGCTCTTCACTGACGCATAAAAGAGGTGACGCCAGCTTCGAACATAAGTCACATGGCAGCTGTTAGCACGGTTTCCAACGTTAGACATAAAGACAATGTGGACGATTTTGCACAGTTTTCGTCGGCGGCACACGGTGATCCTAAGCGCTAACAAGCACACTTCAACGGTCACAAAGTATTGGAGCGAAAGTTAGCGGCGCACACGACACGAAATATCACGTTGCTGAGGTGTCGTACGCTGCTGACAAGGTTTTCACGCGCTCACAATAAACGAAAATCGAAGGCTGGGCCGCCAACGAAGGCACGTAAGGTCTCAGAGAAACGTCAGCTTCTTATATCCAATTTTGGTTTGTTAATGTCGGAGCTGTTCACAGGACTACACTAGTGCGTGTAAAATCGATAACAATCGCCTGAAGAACTACGGAGAAAAGACTGACCGCATCCCCTTACCTTCGCGAATTTGTCGCGGACTCTTGAGGGACCCCGTCGATGTTCCCGCTTTTCCTCGAACTTGCGAAGGTGCCCTAGTTTCCTCTTCTCCATCGGAAGCCTCGCCCGTCCCTTGTGCATGGCATGGTCGTCACCGGGTCTTCTATCTATAGCAGGAGAGCGGAAAAAGGCAAATGAACTATTAAACAGCTGAGGTCTAAGTACGGGAACAGTCAAAGCACTGAGTTCTGGCTAGCACAATACATGCCCGCTTCTCAGATTTCACCCATCTCGTACAAACACTCACTTCTAAATTTTTTTGTCTTCTTCCATTGTCCGCGCTTGCCAGCAAGAGCCTAGGATTGAGACAAAAGACGGAACATGTAATAATAACAAAAAAGGTGAGGTTTTCGTCACGATTGCATATGACCAAGCAGCAACTCAACCAGTATACGCTCGCATAGTAATAGCGGTTTATAGTAGCGAACGCTAACACGATATGGAATTATCCGCACGCTAACAATGCCACTTCACCATCTCTATCTCAGTCTGTCTCTGTCTCTGCCTCTGACTTTCTATACCTCTCTCTCCCTCTCTTTTTTCTACAACTTTGGCTTTCTCCCTAAATCCCCGGCCTCCTCCCTCACCGACTCCGTTAACGTCTCTGTCTCCTTTTATCCTCACCCACCCTTCCATGTCAGGCGACGACATACCCCGACGCAACTTACACTGGCTGCGCTACTGCCGCTAACGCCAAACTGACAAACCAAAGTCCATCGTTCTTAAAACAGTTCTATCAAGTAAGAGCCAGCTTTCCTGGCAAACGTCTCCGGTAGGCTTACCAGCTCCAAGCACAAGAGTACGACAAGAAGAAGGATAAGCGTCCGGAATCCCATGCTCCCACCGCGACGCTCGTCGCGACGGACGACGTAAAGAAACCCTTCGAGAACTTGGAAAGTAGAAAGCACTCCTAGAGATAGGTTTGATGAAAAGATCTTCCTTATTCTAACAGATTGTTTTCACTCCAAGGCCAACAAAATTGCAGCTAGGGAGAGCGATAAAGCAGATCCTGAAGAACGATCGTCAATCGTCAATCTTGCTGACAAAGGCCTAGGTGTCTTTACCAGCATAGTCCAAGATGTGTCACCAGCCAGTACGTACCTCGCTGTACCACTCTGTGGCCTGCCGTGCTATGTCATGCGTACCTACGCATGGCATACGGCATGGCCGGTTACGGGCCCGCGGGATCATGCAAGCGCATAGGCTTGCACGAACCCACTCGCAGAGTATTGACAAAGTATCGATAGCTGTGAGTCATAGCATGGTACTTGGTGCTTGGTGTACGTAGGCTACATAAATTTACACCGCACGAGCCACCGATGAAAATCGAAAAGCATGATACCGTGATATCGATCACGATCACGAGGATCCTATCTGATGTGGATCCACATTGCCCCGTTCGAAGTCCCGAACAGTCCCCACTGATCCTGACCCTGTTTAAATATCACTAACCAAACAGGTAGTCACGTGAGTCACGTGGCTCTACAGGAAGATCCCACGGCCGCTCGCGGCTGGAAAGAAAGTTGTGCGCATGCGTCAATTTTTTTTGCCTTTTCAATACTGGCCGCCGCCCACGCACATGCAGAAGATATTGAAGGGTATCATGGCGGAAAACACAAAGCTGAGTTCACGCTCAATTTTCTGTTTCCATAGCTTAAATAGCAGCAATTACTGCATGCTGCTTTGGCGTATAGCTTTAATTAAAGCGTATCGAGAAAGACTGATTCCGCTGCGTCAACGTTTTCGTACTGAAAAACGATTTCTCTCGCACAGCCTGTGAGCTCTGATCCGAGGATGAATCTGGTCTCACCTGG
>JAOWAW010137043.1:0-11095 GCA_028565695.1 Nicola tetela
GCTCCAGTCAAGATTTAGACTTCTGGATATGTATTCGTGGCCATGTGGTAGTCCTGGATGATAGTGGGTTGTATAAGTGATCGCCTGTATTCGAGCAAAGACAAAACTTTAATCTGACCAAAGGAGATTGCGTTAAACCCAGAAGATCCTCACACACATATCACTTGTTAGTCACAACATGTAGGGAATCTCTAAACTTATCAACATCATGAAACTTTCTTCATTGCACTTTTTAACCGGAATTACTTTTGGCATCATCAGCTGTAAAAAGACAAGGGAGGATATCGATGTGCATACTCATTACCGCAATGTGTCGAACTACAGCACAATGTGTTACAACGTGTTTCTACTACTGTGGTAGTTTTTAGAGAAAAAAATTATAAAAACTTTTATAAAATTTTTCTCTATATACTATATGTTGCTGCGGTCAACTACTTCTATTATGTACTATTGCTGAGCCAGCAAACTACTGATACTTCCTTGAGGCTGTTGCGTACAAATCATGTAGACTCATGCTTACACTTCGAAATCCTCAGGCTAACATCTTCGACGGACTCCTGTGTGGATGGGATAGCCTGAGCTTGAAGCTGCTCTGGAGCCCATCCTTTTAGGATGCAGTGATGATGTAGTGCACAGTGAAGGTGACTCCAATCTGCTAAGCGAATCGGTGCCGTGGGTTCAAGTCCTCCTGAGATGGCGAGAGGTTTTTATAAAATTTTTCTGTATATACTATACGTCATTACAAACAACTACTTCTATTGTGGTAGTTTTCTAGCTGTGATGGCTGCTGAAATATATAGGGCCCTGGGACACATGCTGGCCGGCAATCCACCTGGTCTCCAAATAAGAGCAGATTCAGGTCACTGCTGTCATGGAATGATTAAGCCTCAGAGCTCATTTTCTCAACTACAGTACACCATACATCTTCTAACATTTGTACACAGACAAACAGACAGATAGACTGGCAGAGAGACAAACAGACACACACAAGCGCTATATCTCACAGAATATGATATGGAAAGGTCTTAGAGATGTGTTGTTTCATTGTGGTTTGAAATGTAGCGGGCAGTCACATCAATAACATGATAGTACCGCACCCCCTTCTTCATGACCAATGGGCCAGGGGCATTTTCAGCAAAACATAACCATATCAGGAAAGCAGTTTCTAATATTAGTTTTCTTTTGTGTGCTAGGAAGTTTTCTTCATACAAAATTGCTGGGCAACAAATCAGCAGTAGTCTTTTCTTAGTAACCATGCAATATTTTGCATTTCTGGTGGTTATCAGAAACCTTTCTTTACAGCATATACTACCTTACAGTTATCCATACAATACACCTATCAAGACCTTTGAGCGGTGGTCTGTTGCATATTCTCCAGAAGGAAAGTGAGAATGTTTGCATGCACTCAGTGTTTACATGTCCATCCTGACTGTTGGCATGCAGGTTTGATAAAAACTAATTTTTTTTACAAAAAAAGGCAATGGCAAAAACGTTTAAATCTATTTCATACAAACCTGGCCAAAGAAATAAAGTGATGAAAACGACGTCATCATGTCTGCCGTCCAGTTCCAAAGAAGTAGAAGAAAAAAGAGGAGAAGTCCAACAGTGAATGTTGCAACCAAAACGCCAACATAACTTGTGTTTTCACATGGCACACATGTCTATATGGCAAGAAAGGAAAATAAGCATAAGTAGGTATTCATAAGCTAGACTTAGTTTTTTACATACCATAGAGAGACAAATACAAACAGTATTTTTCTGTGGTCTCACCTTGTAGTACATTGTTGTAGCATAGCCTGGCTTGCACTTTCCGCAGAGAATTCCCTCGCGATGCGGTGCACACTGCGAAAGAGACTGAACAGATTGAATCCCAAACATTGCCAGACGCTTTGCAGTTGTGTCAACAAGTGTGCCAGTGGCGCTTTCGAGGTCAGTTCGGTGGCAGAACTCACTCTTGCAGTTGCCATAGACAAGCTCTTTGTTCTTTGATGAGTTACCACCCTGCCAAACTTCCGTGTTGCTGTCGGTATATACAAATGCCAGGTCTCCATTGCTTAATAGAGCTGAGTCATGTGCACTCTTTGTTGAACGGTTTCGAAGACCATTTCCCAGTAAGATGTGGCCAATGGGTTGATTTAGAGAAAGGCTGCCAATCCATATTCCTCGTTCCACGTGAAGCTGTTAAATAGTGCACACACATGCACACAAACCTGTTTGATCAATCTGCTGAGCAGAAGTAGCTACTTCCTTAGAATTTCAAGGTGTTTCCCACGTAGGGCCTAGATTAAATGCATTTGGCAAAACAAGCATTCCTGGCCTCACCTTCTTTCCTTCAATGCAGGCTTTTACAGCAGAGTTCCTCGTGCAACGACACTTGCAATCAAACAAAACAATTGTGTCAACAAATGCCAGAAGCATATGAAAGACAGGGATGGATTGTTATTCACAGGACAGCACATTTGATTACACTTGGTAAGCAAAACCATTTTATTTCATCCAGTTTCAGCCATATGATTAAGTAAGTCATTTTTTATAAATTTTCTAACTCCAAGCATGGACGTCCCTAATTCGGTTGAAAAATAGGAAACACAATCCTTTAGCTAAATCTGAGAGACCCTGAATGCACAGTTCAAGAACTGTCTACAAGATTGAAGACAGTAAAGTTCCTGTTGCAAAGACGGCATTGACACCAATTATCATTTCCAGTAAACTGCTACAAAAACTCACACTGCCAAAGGAGTTTCCTTTTGGTGGTAAAAATCCCAAAGGACAAGGGGACAGGTGAAAAGGAATATCCAATGATATGCCTTCCACACCTTTATCTCGTGACAGGGCAATGTGCAATATGCCTCGGCTGCCAACTGATCCCTGGAGTGATATGCCAAAAGTTGGTCGATTTGTGCTGAGGATAAACCTGTCATTTTCGCACTGTCGATGAATACATAGCTGTGCTGTAAATTCTTCATTTTCCATGGGCTTAACCTGAAAAGAGAAATACAGGCAATTCTCAATGTTGTCTCCAGGTCGAAAAGCTATGAGTACTGGTGTGACTGCAGCTACTGTGAATCCTCACAATAGTCACACTGCCTGGCACTGCATCTATTAGTAGGGTTACTTGCGCATTTGCATTCATTCTTTTATGAATTCAATAAAGGCTGCTGATACTCTGGCAAAACTGATAGCAAGAAATTTAACAGAATAATTCACTGTTGGAAGGAAATGTTCTTCTGCAAACTGGTTTTAAAGAGCTCTTCTCATCAGCTGTAACAAAAAATCTGAAGCTTTATATCAGCGTTGTACCATCTTTTTAATTTGCAGACAGTAGTTGCTCTATAAGAAGGTGATTCATTCTTTGACATTTCCTTTTGATTATTTCTGCTGTCTTTTTCTTACCATAAGAGTGACAGGTGGTGATACTTCATTCAGCATCTGGTCCAAGGCAGTTAAAATTAGTGAAAATTCCTCACCAGGAGAAGGTCGAAGAGTTAAGTTAGCTACAACAGATATTTGATTCACAATATTACCATCCACAGCCCTAGAGGAGACCTTGGCTGATATATTTCTGTTTGTGATTTTATCACGATGGTAGCCTTTCTTGCTGGCCACAGCTTTCACAGGTGCAAGACTGCTGTTCCATGGCTTAAGGAGATCAGATGGTGGTAACTGTCGGCCATAAAACATTCTGCCATTGCCACTTTGCTTTTCAAGGAGTTGGTGAAGATTTTTTGCATTACTGGCCTCAAGCCCAGACCTGTGGATTAGAGGCTGAGTTTTACCTTCAGTGCAATATGTAGTTATTCATGATTCATCTGGAAGATTTTAAAGGTGGTGGATCTCCTCCTTGGAAACTTCAGGAAACCTCACATTCTTATGACAGGAAGCATTCCTTTCTAAAATAGCTGCAAAATGCTTCCCATAGAAAAGAACATAGTTGGAGATTATTCGGTGTTTGGCTTTAGGGTTTTTCACTACCCTGTCTCAATTTTGGAACGACCAAATAGCCTGCATGTGATGGAATTAAGCTCTTTTACAAATGTGACCTTAGCATCAACCTTTATAAAAGCAATGCTATAGCTAACGTTTTTGAAAATGTTAATAGGGAGTTGCATGACTGCACATGATGGTTCATTTCCACCCTTCAACTACTTCAGAGAGTAATGAACTGTAGATCTTCATCTCTCTCATCATTCATGGTGTTTCTCTGTGTGTAACTCTTAACTTCGTACTAAATTGACGACTTACTGATACAGGTGGTGAATTGTTGAACTCTTGCAGTCTCTTAAGAGCCACGAAGCCTCACCAACACTCTTAACACAAAATGTATCTGCACCGTTGAACAGGAGATAGTTGAAGCGCGTACTGGTAACTGGCGATGTGTGCCACCGAGTGTTTGAGGACCCAACATTCTTTCTTGATTGCAGATTTAATTTCCTACAGTCCTTCAATGTGTAGATGTAGACATCACTTGGAGCCTCCCGCATGGTGGCAGTGTTATTGCTGAACCAAACCTGCAGTTGAAAATCATAATTAGGAAGAGTACTCAGTCTGCGTTTCCAGGGAGAGGGTTAAGCCCTTGTACACAGACATGGAATCACGCCCGTTGTTGAGATGCAAAATAGTAGTATGATGCATTTGTTCATAATTAGCCTCTCAGAAGAAGGTGCAGTTGATTATGCAAAGATGCTCAAGGAGTAGATCTACCTTTCAGGCTCTGCTGGTGGATTGTAAAGCAATAGGAGAAGAAAGCGAAGCCTTTGCATTCTGTGGTTGAAGGAGATGCACAAATGCCGTGACAAAGATGGGTTGCCTGTCTCAATGAAGATTCCCTGCTTAGAGGATGTAATCTGGTTATATAGCTTACACATGCGTACAGGTTAGCGTTCTTCCAATACTCTGTCAGAGCGCTGTTCACAAAGGCTTGCTCACTCGAGCACTGAACCATGGTTGTGCTAAAAAGCACGTTTGGAAGATTGCGATAGAAATTTTAAGCACTATTTAATGTTGAACAGAGCAATCTCTTGAATCATTTTGCCCACTTGCTATTCGTTCAAATCTGTCATTTCCTATAGAGAGGGTACATGAAATCGTGGATCTATCAGGAAAGTCCCTATTAATGGCTGGAGTGTAACCACAAACAAATTTTGCTTCGCAGCTGTTGCCAAACTCTCCACTACAAAGGCAGAGTGCCCTGAAAGCGGTTAATTCAGGTTACGTAATATGAACAAAAAGTATACCCCGTATTGTGTAACTCCAAAGCTCGGTGCTGGGTGCAATAAAAACTTGATCTTAGACTACAATTGCAAGGGAGATCCAGCTTCATTCTGAGTACTCTGATCGTATATGGTGGCATTTGAGTGTGTTTGTCAAGAGCACGTGTCTGTCATGTGGTCTATCACTGCCTACAAGTGTGTCTAAGTCTGCTGTGTCACACTCCCAGATAGAATTAGGCTTTTTCTGCAGATGCACCAAAGGAGTTATCAACGCAATTACAATGAACGGCAAGCTTTGAAATATGAATCTTAGTTGAAGAGTAAATGAGAATAGGGTCCTATGCTTACCATCCGTGATCTGTTCAAATCAGTGGTGAGGAATTTGATCGGGCATGGCTTCCTTGCATCGATGCTAGTGCTTCCACCATATATAGCTCCGCCCATCTTCCCTGCTCTGTTGCTTGAGAAGAGTATGTCTGACAGGTTCGAGCATATTACCTTCAGCAAATGAATTCAGTGATTGGTTAAATTATACTGCAGCAAGCAATGCAGAAGGGATTTTCGGACTAGGAATTGTAAAATCATCCTTATGGCTTACCATGCTAACGGAGTTTTAGAGCTGCTCATTGAAGCCTACACTGGCCAGTCTATGGATTGTTTTTCTCTGCCTATAAAACCAATATGAGAATGAGTATTCACAGTGGCAGGGAGGAGTCCCATTAATTAGCTAACGTCTGGGGTAACATCCTGGCTTTCACGCTGCACAAACATATAACACATGCAACAATGTACTCTTCCTTGCTCAACTTTCAAACAACAACTGAAATTAACATTATTTAGCAGCGAAGTAGTTTATGGAAAACTTCGAAACAAAGCTGTTTCTCGTTACCATCATTGTAGCAGTTTCAAAGACTTAAAATACAGTAAAGGCATCTTGAGTCTGAAGTTTATGTCAATTCATTTCAACATTCTTAAGCACCGGTCCATTCCTACAATTATCTTTCTCCTTTGTTGGTGTTTACATGCTAAGCCGATCTCGTTTCATCTAAAACTTTCAAGAGGGATCAACGATCACTAGATATTTCATTTTTCTGTCCGCTAAGAGTGCACATTTATGCTGCTGAAAAGCTCCTATCCACAAAATTAACAGTATGCCTGAAGTGCACAGCCAGTCAGCCAACTGAAGAAACAAATAACGAGCAGTTAAGTTTAAGTTTCGTAACCGTCAGTGAGTTAAACTTTTGGTGAATTTCTTTTACAAGAGGATTCAGGGCAAGCCGATGATATCATGGCAGAGGGTCAAATGTGGTAAAAACGCTCTACTTGTGGCGGCCGCTAAGATAATCTGTTCCAACTGGCTGTTCATTCGGAATTGAAGCTAATAAGTTAACGGGTGTTTCCATCACAATTAAAGGAATACGAGTAGAATACATTTTTTCACATTTCAGTCTGAGTTGGCAATTAGTTAAGAATTTAAATCCACTGCCGTAGTCACTTCCAATGTGACGTACTGGCCGTTGTATGCTTTAGCCAGATATTCACACAGGGTCTTAAAATAACTCGGAGTGTCCACCTGCTTCGTCGCGCAAGGCCAAAGCCGTGGTGCAGCGCGACTAAATTAAATACACCGTACAAGGCCCATCAAATTAAAGGCCCCGGATTATCAATAGCAAAAGTACCCTAATCGGCTAATAAATGCTAAACATCTGTCCAAACTACCTACACACTGCTTAGTCCTTCTGCTTATGACAGGGTTACATCGACAGTTGAGAATATTTTTGTTACTTTTTCAACTTACCTCACTGACGGCGAGCAGATGAATCGCTCCGCCAAATTGAGCTTCATTTTCCGCGAACCGAACCTCGCCGCCAAGAAGTAGATTGCTGAAGGTTAGCACAATTGCTGAGCCTTTGATGCCTTCAAAGATGCTTCATGCACAGAAAGAATCATAGAACTTTTGTTCTTACTTTTCGCCGACTGGAGTGCACAGCGGTCTAGCTTCAGCCTCCTGTGACCATCCGCCCTGCCAAATTAAAATCACCATCTTAACCGCTCGACCAATCCGTTAGTCCAAAGAACAGGCTTCATGGCAAGCTCTGCGACTTTCGCCTGACTGTTATAAATCCTGCATAAGGACCTTGATCAGGTTGTTGCAGATATAGTCTTCAGCTCTGTAGTCACTCTGTAGCGGTCGCGCAGTAGATATCAGATCATGTCGGACGAAAGTCACAAAAAATGCTAATCACAGTTCTTCGAACTGCTCGAGCGGTTAAGACAGTGATTTCATTCAGCTAGGGACCTTATGACCGCAAGTCTGAATGCACTGTGAACGCCAGCCATGAAAACGTGAGAAAATGATTGAACATTGTTATTCCCTAAGGATGAGCTCCTCCAGCGATAATCGGGCGTGTGTGCGTGTGTGTCCGTGTATTACGCATTATGAGTATATGACGCAACATCAGTATGGAGAGCGATCTAGTACTGCAGGCCTAGGCAGGCTACAAGTGCGAGGGTCTATTTGCCTTGGCAAGGTTTCTCCTTCCCTCTATTCATGCAACACACACGCCGATTTGGAAAGGTTTGCGAGAGTTCTATTCGCGTGTACCACGGGTTATGAAACACCGATATAGGACTGGTTTCACAAAGTACAGCATCTGCCCACGTCTTTAGTGTAGAACATGAAACTTAACGAAACTAAAAAAGAAAACACTTCGGAAAACAAAAACCTTGAGTCGATCTATTGCTTTGCATATCCAGAAAAAAGAGGGCGTTAGATGGTGAGACGTACCTGTCATACACAGTGAGGTTCGTGAAGTCCAGGTTGACTGACCCGTAACCAGAGTGACCGGAAAGAATAGTGATATTTTGCATCACGACGTTGTTCATTATACCATCGGGAGATAGGCTCGCCGGTTCACTTGGAAGGTGAAGTATTTCTACGGCGACACTTCCCCCCTTAACAGCTGAGCAGTTTATAAACTCGACGTCTTGAAGGATAATCTGCGCCCCCTGTTTGAACTGAGGACGGGCAATATACAATGCGCCCCCTTCTTGCGTAGAATCTCGAAGTCCATTATTCACAAAATGAAGCTGCCGCAGAAGCAATCCCTCTCGAGGTCGAACCTAAATATAGTCACAAAAATGGCCAGGAAAGCAAAGTTGTCTTAAAAAAAACAAACAATTGGAGAATTTTGAAATGCACTGTATTCCTGAAGAGAGGTGGTTATTTCGGTTAGTAATTTTTCAGCGTTAAGCGACTTACGTGAATAGCACTACCGGAATCACCGGCTAGGTTTGTGAAGTTAGACGAGGATATTGTTATCTCTGCCTTCTTGTAGTCGAGTACAATGGCACTTCCAAGAGTACGACACACTTCTCTTTTGAAGGAAGAACCGCGAAAGACGCACTCAGTTAAACTGAGGTTGAGAAAAGCAGCATCATCACCATGAAAGTCGATGTTGATGGCGGAAGCAGAGTAAGTGTATTTCCTGTCAGGAATCACCACGTGATTGGTAAATAAAGGAAATTCTTTTGCCGTGAATTTTAAGCTTCTCCTCAGTGTTCTATGTCTATTCAAGGCACACCGCATGAAGCTGTTTTGCATTTAGAATTCCATTGAGGGCTATTTATCCTTTTAACCCTTTTTAGCAATTTTTCAAACAATTTTCAGTAATTTTATTTTCACGTTTAATAGAGCGTCGTAAGAGCAATGACATATGCAGACTAACTTTCGTCAGTTGCCATTGTGGATGGAAGTCGACTGAAAGTTTTTCAATGCCTCTTCATGCCCGCCTTTTGTGGTTCTCTTTTACCGATGACGCCGCTCTATCCGTGAGTCTCCCTGTATTTCTTTCTTTAACTCTTTACGTGTGTGCACAAGTTTAGTTCCCTCGAGCTCTGATTCCCCCACGCTTGTGTCATAGCTAGTTTGCAGATGAACTTAACATCGCCGGTACCTTTTTCTGTCTATATCTAAGGTTGATACTTGGCAATAACCAGTTGAAGCTAGGCTATCGAAGAGAGACGAACATTTTGTTAATTGCGCAACGGTCACGACGTCGCCTGGCGAAGGAAACTACAGCACTAAACACTGAAATAGACAGCCTGAATAGTTCTCCGCCAGAGTCTTGCTCGCCAACCTCTCTACAAGGAAGCATACTGTTAAACCATAGTCACTATGGCGTTAGCTATTCCACTGGCAAGTTACAACGCACTGATAACGCTCTCAGATCCCGATTTGGCGGTGTCTACAACAGCAAGCGCAGAAAATTCTGACAAGCCAGATTAGGCAGACCAGACCTGAAGAGTGGACAGCTCACCAGTGGGGCGTCAAATTTCGAAAGAGGAACAGTCTAGTACTTCTCAATGCAGAAGATCTTGAGATGGTTCGCTTTTGTAAGTGACGCACCAGGTGGGAAAGCAGGTAGTGCGTCAAGCTGCCTTTCAAGCATAATCGACTCTTACCAGCACGAACTTTGCCAATCTTACCTCTGTCTTCCTTCCTAAATATGCAACCCCTCTCAAATGTCCGCGCAATGATCTATCTTGAATTGCTACCCTCTGCTCTTAGACAATCTTCTCCTCCCGCTCTGAACCGTCCTGGACAACACCCAAACTTCTGGCTCCTTGCTCTTCTTGGTCCTGCTTTCATTTCATTGCGACAAGGCCCTCTAGGGAAGGCGTTACTTTGTAATTCATTCATGCAGGTTCTGTCCTTCCACCTGTAATTATGCATCTTCTCCTTGTTTCCATTTTGTAATACAGGCCTGTCGAGTAGCGAGTGGCCTGTAGCTTGCACGCACGCGTTCTTACATTTTTCTTAGTATAACACTGCACGCCCCACAACCCTGCGTACATGGCCTTGTATGCCTATTTCGTTTACCTCAAATTCGACTTATCCAAGGTGAGTGACTGGGGCAACTCTTTAATAAATACATACAGTGTTTCAATATACATGTATCTCAGTGTTGTTGTTCTCTCCGCCAGAATTTCCCCTTAAACTCGTAAAAGTATTTTTTCGTTTTGGGGTAGCGGCAAATGTCATGTGCGTTCTTGCCGAGTCTTGTTGGCTACCCTCAGCCCTCGAGGCTGTTGCAGAGCTGTGGCCGATTGATGGCTTGAGGCCTAACGTCGACAACACTGCTTGGGTGTCCTTGAAAAGCTGTGACGATTATGAGCCCAAATGACAGGTTAATCATGAAAAAAAGCGAAAACCCCGAACAGACTCGTCTCAAATCATGCTAATTAAAATGATATATAGAAAGATTGGCTGGGGCATCTTCTCAGCGCATCTCGATCAACACTGCGTCGAGAGCTGATTTACGATCAGGAGCTACAAACAACGAAAGCTGGGTCTTTGATTTCTGTCCTGCGTTCATGAAGCCAGGAGAGCAAATTTTTAGTGATCAATCCTTCAAAGTGATATCCTTTTGCCATAAATGTAAGCTACACATAAATATCAGTGGATACTCACCCGATAAAATCCTTCTTGACAGGGCCAGGCTTGCAGAAAACATGAAACTCACAGTGTCTTATCAGGACAGTGGAAGTGCGCAATGAAAGTCCGACGTGCTGTCTCGATGCCGAAGTTCCCTTCGATCTAGAAATTGTTATGGCAGGAGTGGGCGCCTCTTTCAGTTTCTTGCCACTCTTCCAATCGTTCGGAGCCCCATACAAGTGACCATCAGCAGTAAAGAAAAACTGATTCCCTTCAATGTGATACGAAGAATCCCATGCCACTTGTCTTTTCGGTGGTAAGATCAGCAATCCACCGACTCTGGAACTGAGATTTGAAAAAAGGGTATTTTTTAAACTAAACTCCACTAGGCTATCAAGAACTAGAAAATAGTGCCTTTCTGAGGCATCAAAGTCTGTTCTAAATGTTA
>JAOWAW010137053.1:0-11095 GCA_028565695.1 Nicola tetela
GAACCTGGATGTGCTTAACGCGCTGTTCATAACCGAGTTATCACCTTCTTTTTGTCGTCAAAAATATTACGTTCCTGTATTGTCACTGTTTTAGTTTGACAGCGTCTTGTTTCATCTGGTGCGTGTTTTCTGGTTGCATGTGTTCTTCCGTTGTCATGGTATTAAGGTTCGTCTCTTATTTGTTTCTGTTATTGGTCTTCCTGTGTCCAACATCAGACATTATGGCGTATCATGAGTAATATTCATCTCACCTGACTGGTCTCATCAGTAAACTGTATGAAGGCCAGGACTCTGTTGTGCGACTGGAGGGTCAAACATTGACAGAATGGTTCCTTATTGGTGCAGGGGTTAGACAGCTAGGGATATATTTTGTCACCAAACCTTTTCAGCACATACACTGAGAGCATCATGAGAGAAGCGCTGGAAGGTTTACACATTGGAATAAGCATTGGCGGGTGTTTGTATAATAACCTCAGGTATGCTGATGACACCGTGCTTCTTGCCTCCTCTCGAGAAGACATGGAAAAACTTCTTGCCCTGGTGAAAGAAGTTGGCGAAACCCATGGCCCTTACCTGAATGTGAAGAAATCAACAAAAATGATGGCAATGAATTCGAATGGTGAGATGGGTACACCCTTTGTGTGCGATGGTGAAGCTCTGGAGATTGTAGATAATATAAGTTTGTTTATCTAGGAGCTCAGGTCGATGGCACGGGAAAGTCGTCTGGCGAATTGAAGAGACGTTATGGTTTAGCTCGCAAAACAGTTAAAACTCTAGAGCCACTGTGGAAGTGTCGGACTTTACCGAAGTTCCTCAAGCTGCGGCTGTTGCAGGCCACAGCCTTTGCAGTAGCCTCATCCGGTTCAGAGGTTTGGGCTTTAACAAAGAGCGAGGAGCAGAAAATCCATGCGTTTGAAATGCGGTGCTATAGACGGATGCTTCGCATTGGGTGGACAGAGAGGACAAACAAATTACCAATAATAATAACAATTGATTGATTGATCCTTTACTGGCCTGGGGGCGTTGGACATGCATAGGATTTTCTTATAAAACCGGAAAAATTATAACCATGAACTCGAGCTAGCCGTCTCTTTGTAAAGGCTCGTTTTGAACCGATCGAACAGCAAGTACTTGGATAGCTCTTCCTCGTCAACGCTCCGATAGAATTCCAGAGCTTCTTCGCCAGATGAGTGCAGGCTAGTGTCTTCGTTCAGGATCAATACAGTTGTAATCTTGCTCTTCCTTTCTTTCTCAGGCTGCACGCAGTATTCGGTACTGTCCTTGCCGATGGCGAATGCGTACCCACTTATTGTTGTGCCGACATTAATTGCTATGAAAATAGTATCCAGTCCGACCTCGGCATCTCCTCCCCGGTCGCCGTTGAACTGCCGAGAAGGATTTCCAAAGCCAACAGAAAACAACCGAACATTCTCAGTAAGCAAACCTCAGCAAAGTTTCGATTCTTGCCCTTGGGGGTCCCGCGCTAGGGACGGACTGCTAACTAACCTTAGTGGTTCCTAGATGGAGGGTGACCAAGGCTGCCCACGTCGTTATCTTTTAAAGCGGCCCCCGAGTCTACGCCGCGGCTGCGTATCATCGCCTTAGCATCTGCCACGTGACAATGAAGAGCAGGCTACAACGCGGCGATGCTGCCCAAGCGAGCCCGTTCAAGCTCCCCAAATCACTCATCTCAGCGTCTTGTATGTCCCTATAATGCGATGTCAAACGTGGGAATACTGAACGGTCTAACGCCGCAAACTGTTTTTCTTCTTTCTGCTCAAGGAACTTCGGCGGAAAGCACATGCAGTCGACCGTGATCGATAACATTCTTACGAAATAACGTGCCAGCATGAGCAGCAGGAGATTGTTCGTGCTTTTGCGATGATAAGTCAGTAGGAGCGCCAGCCACGTAGGAAAATGCCACTGCCTCTTTCCTGGTCAATTGGTACTTTCACTGTGTTCGTACTAGCTTGGATGGCTTACATTGCTACCCACACGTGATCTTCCAGGAAGGTAACGGTATCGGTCACGTGATATCAACTCACTCATTGTACCACTGCAAACTTTCTTCTTCAGTAATAATCATTACCACACAATAATTTGTGGTATATAGGCAATAAAACAGCAGTCGGTGAAGATCACTTGGTCAGGTTAGTACATACCACTAATCCTTCTCTTCTTTCCTACCTGCGGCGTACGCGTTGTGCTCCGTGCTGGGAGGCAGCTAATGTTGAGAATTAGTCAAACAGCCTGACTGATAAACCGGTACCTCTGAGTGTAACAACATGGCAGCCGTCGACGGCTTTGGAGCCGAGCCTATCTTTATCGCTGTTGACTTCGGCACGACGAACAGCGCCTTCGCCTTCGTGATTGGCAGAAAAAGCACCGACTACATTATCCAGACAGAAAGTGGAGGAATGGACCAAGGCAAAACGCCTACTGTTGTGCTCCTCAATCCAGACGGCTCTTTACACTCGTTTGGTCGACAGGCGTGGGAAGTGTTTCTCGGGCTGGATGACGACGAAGCACAGCAGTTTTTCCTTTTCGATCGGTTAAAAATGAGACTTAAAGACGACAGTGTAAGTATGCGGTGGTGGCCGCAACGAGCTATGGCGTTGATTACGCGGGGCAAAGACTTGTACTGGTTGCTAAATGACTGGGCCAAGTCAACAATATTAATACCCTGCCTAAGAGTCAAAGAAGTGCTATATAGTGTGTGTTATTATTAATTAAAAGCGCTGGCTATGATATGTTCCTCCTGTTCTACTCAGCTGATCATGGTTTCGCTGCAATTTCCATTACTCTAAAACTACAACTCTTTGCTAAATTCTCAGGGGCCGTTTGATTATTGAAAATATTATTAGTCTTGCGAATTTTTTCTGCTAAAACCTTGAATTAGTCACGATCGCTAAAATGACTTCGATTATATACAGATATTTGCGGATTTTTCCCAAAATACGGTCTTGCGAAGACAGCATGGTATCTGCGGCTACCGCAAATTTGTCGTTTATAAATAGTGGCTGACATTCACACAGCGTCAAAAATCAACGTTTACATAAACGTTGCTAGGCAGTGGGGGCAAGTTGGTCACGTGAGCGTTAGACGCTGGCAAACAGTGCTTGGACGCGGGAGCGCGAGGGGGGTACAAGAATAAACGTGGTTGGACGGCTGCTGTCAGCTGCTGAAACTTCTTCGTGAGACGTTTCTCATGATCTTAGTTGTGCTCTCTCTGGTTGGTGCTATTTGCGAAAACAATGCCGAAGCACGTGTGGACCGCCGACCTGGAGCGAAAGTTCATGGAGGAGTGGCACGAAGTAGTAGAATCGTCCAAAGGAAGGAGGATGACGAAAGCAGAGAAGTAGAGCTCGCTGCTTGTCGCTTGCACTCCAAAATCTTCTTTACCTGCCAAGAGCAGGATACAACAAGCTAAGAATAGCAAGGTTCTGCCTGTTTCTTTCCTCCTGCTTCACATAACGCTTGTCACCTGCCACAGGTTACTGACGTGTGAGCCAACGGCATAGCCATTCACACCAGAATACGTCCTCGGGGCTGTACTTGTACTCTCTTCGGCGAATATCCGGCTCTGTGTAGTCAGGTAAATGAATGCAGACACGGCTCTCAACTTGATCGCCAGACAGAATGGTCGTGAGCAGGAAGCCCATAGTTCTCAAACTCTTCTCGTCCAACGCCATTTCCTGATGCTCCACTTCCAGTACCTGTGCGTACGAAGACTCCACAGCGACTGTATGTGCCAGGAAGTTTTGACGTGCCAACACGTCCGGGCGCCGGGCCGGTGTGAATGCAGGTCTAAAAGGCTAACTGTTGATGGGCTGCACGTGACCCACGTCAATTGGTTTCTTAGACGCTGTGTAAATGCGGTAAAAATTTTTATTGTGTAATCAGGCTGTAACAGCCATATGTATCCCGATCCCACTTACTGCCATTAACTCTATCCATGGGATAACCTTTATAGCACCTCCTCATTCTTTGGTGTTACTCTGGGTAAAATTTTTTCTTTTTCTCTTTTCTTTTTTTTTTCTAAATCAGAGGGTAAGCGGGGAAATGTTGATCCCGGCCAGCAACAGCGAGGAGAAGAGTTTGCCAGCGCGAATTGTGTTTGAGCGCGTGCGTTGGGGTACTTTTACAGAGCGGCAAGAAAGCCGGCACGTTTCAAACAGCTTGTGCACGTCCGAGGATTCTCGGATTTCGGGGGGAGAGGGGGGGGACGTTTGTGCTCCTCTCGCGGCTTTATTGCGCTGCGATGTTTCTCGCCGTCGCTGCAGTTAGGGCGGAAGCAACATGGAAATCGATCGCCTTGCAGCCAAAACGTGGATCTGGTGAGCACCCAATCAGCTTTTGTCTCACACGGAAGCTGTCACAAGAAAGACTGATGATTATACAACCCACGTGACTCTGGTGGCCACTCCTTGTCAACTGCCTATAATAATTACGTGCATGCAGTCCACGCCAGACACAACTAGTAATGGCTCATTGATAGCTAAGTTGATTTCTGGGATGAACTGGGTCCACATATGTCAACTGATCACACTTTTGAGAGGATGCTGCTAAAAAGACTCGGCACACTGGACTTGGTTTTCCCAGCAACTTTAAGTCTTTTGCCGCAATTTCACTCACCGTTGCCAGTCCCGATAACACTTGCATATCAATTTTACGTAATTATATCAGTAACGTCTCAGCGTTGCCATGGCAATTAGCCATCTTTATTTCATGATAACCTGACAGTGGTGATGAAATTTGTGGCGTCACGCAACACACAGAAGACAAGTGAAGCGTTGGACTCACTCTTTCCGACACAAAAGCACGCATCATCAAAAACGTCAAGACAAAAAAAAACAAAATCAGGTGACCCTAGTGACACCGCATGAGTATAGACAAAACACCTGATTCAATAGCTTCCCAACAATATCACTGACTTCTCCTAACACGAATATATTCATGTGTAATATTACAAAACTTGTAGGCAGTTTTTCTACTTGTAGGGTAGGTTAGGGTGGGCACTAAGCTGTTAACAGACATGTCAACAAATGCAAAGCAAGCAGCAATTAACGCAGATTTTAAAGCGTCTATCCTCAGCTCTCAGTATTTACTAAAAAAATCCCTGCACTCTGGTTGTGAGGAATAACTAGTAGACACTTGAATGTGTGTGTACATTCATGCAAGTGTATCCTGATACACATGCATGTACATATGTAGTGTGTGCATGTACACACAAATGCATACACGCATGTGTGCGTCTATGTGTGCACCTGTGGCTAAGTCTATGCATGCACGTGTGCCCATGTGAATATCTTCATGTGTGTGGACATGTGCATGCCTGTCTATGTTGATTTGTGTGCAGCCATGTAGTTCTCATTCTCTTTAGTTTGGCGATTTCCTGAAAGGGGATGTGGGGATGACTGCTCCCATTGACTGCAGGTACACATTACTATTAAGATTAAAGATTGGGTTCTTTACTCCTCTTCTTAGAAGAAAATTTCAATATCGATTGTAGGTGGTGTCTATCAAATGTTACTTTGGTGAAATTGTATGATTCTCAAGTGTGTTAAAGATTATCACATTGATTTAGAGCATTTCAGCACAAATGAACAATCACAATCAACAGTGCAGCTGTATTTGGTAATATCTGGTCTGTCTCAGGAAAGTGCCGCACCTTCCAATTCATCTTACTCTTCACTCTTTTCTGGTGTGAATGATTTGTACTCGAAAGTTGCTTTCACATGAGCGGTTTTTCCTGTTTCGACATCAGTAGCAGTAAAGTGCAGATGTGTTCGACTGAAATCAATTCCAACGTTCACCTTGCGATCAAGACCCTTTTCCACATTTGGCATAGGGACGGTCACGCTGCATAAATGTTCACAGCCAGCATCATCAATGTACATCACTTCGCGCTCTTTGGATCGGTAGATTTCAAACAGCATTCCATTCTGGTTTGCTATAACAGGTAAGTAGACTCTTCTAAAGACATGCCCAAATGTCACCTTCTCATCCACCTGTACAATCCTTTCAAAAACACCTTCACAATACTCAGCACCATCATGAACTACTATTTTGCTCGGAGGGTGCTTGGTTTCAGGATTAAATTCCGCTTTTTTGCTTATTCCATACGTGTATCTTGATATGCGCGCTTCAACCAAAGCAGGGTTTTGGCCATACATCACCGCACCTTTCAGAACTGCTAAGCTGGCACTGGGTGGGCGGATGAGCTGGCAACCACTTGGTAACTTTTCCTTCATGTGTTCAAAGAGGAAAACGGATTCAGCATACCCACCAACCAGTACAACACACTGAACACCGCCGACTGTCTGCATCAGGCGTAGCACATGTGAAGAAATCTGGTTAAGAGATTGTTCGAAGCAGATTGCAAGAAGTTCTTTGTTCACTTTCAGGATACCTTGCCGTTTACGATATTTCACCCCCAAAACACGCTGTGATGCTTGTTCAAAGCTCCCACCATTTGACTCCCCTGCTGACAGTAATTCTGTTGTGAGGCGAATGTTTACCGAATCAGTTGAACATGATTTGTCCACGCTCTCTTTGGCTTGCGGGATGCTTTCACGAACATACCAAAACCAATCTTCTTCAGGAATCTTTTTGGCAACATTCTCCCCAATAATCCGCCTAGTTAGATGTTTTATCTCCTTGTCGACTTTTGTTCCTCCCCAGTCATTACCAGTTGACTGATGCACTTCGGAAATTTGTCGTGTTTTGGCATGTAGGTCATGGACAGTGATGTCCACAGTACCACCACCACATAGCGCAACGTGTCAGGTCGGTGAAGCTGTCTCCAATGCACAAGGATGTGGTCGCGACAGTAAAGTGACGCTCCCTCCGGCTCTAGAGCAATTGTGATGCTATTTTGCTGAGAGTGCTTCGTCATTCCAGCCTAGAATAAACACAACAGATTAAACATGCTGTATCCTTCATTGATATCAGCCATTTTTACCCTTTGCCAGTTCAGTCTGAATTTGAAAATAAAATTTGAAATTAAAACTTACACTGAAAGAGCATGTCAGGACAGTGTGCATACTTTTGCCTAGGTGCGTCCATTCGATCATTCAGCACGAACACCAACACACAGTACACTGTGCATTTATAGCAAAGGGGGTAAAGCTATGCCCAAGGTATTAATCCCAAGTATTGTCCACTTTGAATTTTAAAGATATGTTGATGTCATCACTTTCAATGCATGTACGTATAGCAACATATAAATATCCAATGCCACACATGCAAAGCTAAACTCCTAAATCCCATATAGAATATACCCAAATACCTCCTCATGAGACGACATGGTCATACCCTTTGCATGCACATAAATATAAACCTCATATCCTAGTCTAGCTGTAACATCCCAGCAACGACCTTCTGAATATGAGGGTAATCCTTCCTGGGACAACTGCTTGAAGAACACTCATACCATCAGTGAATGGAGTGTTTGCCATCCCTGGTATGGACCTGCTCCAGGGTTTGTGCCTCAGATACAGTGAGCCAGATCACTTCTACGGTGAATCAAGAATGTGGCTGAATAATGTTCCGGTATACAGCTCACTCAGTGAAGCAATAAGTACATATGTATATGGTAAAGTATTCCGTGTAACAGCTAGGCTCTATGTCATTGATATCAGCACATCGATACAAGTGCTATTCTGCATATGAAGGACAAAGGTGTTTTAATTTAATACCAAAATGACGCAAGGCGGCACACTAACTTGCCTCCTCTCAACTGTATTCGAATGACGTCCGCTGGCAGACTGAATGATAAAATGGGAAAAATAGAAGCACAAAATCCCCTGCACTGCCCTCACCCTACCAACAGATTTCAATCTCGCGACATGGACAGTGTGAACTTTTTAAGTTTCAATGCGCAAAGCCTATTCAACAAAATGGAAGAACTTCAGCAGCTTGTACAAAAATCGAAACCCCTTTTCATCCGTGTCACCGAAAACTGGTGTGTGGAGGAAAAGCCCAACTCGCTGTACTCCATTCGAGGGTATATTATTTATAGGAAGGACCGCAGACACCGACAGGGCGGCGGGGTCGTGATCTATATTTGCGACAGCTTGATACGGGAAGTCAACCAAACGGCTGATATACAAGTAGATCATGGAAATGAAGAACTATGGGTTCGGATAATTACGCCCTCATTGCTGCGCCCTCTAACAGTATGCTGTACTTACCGAGCGCCAAACGAATACCACAAACAATTTCTTTATAACTTGGAACAGTCCTTGCGAATTATTCATACAAGATCTCCCACCAACATCATAACAGGAGACTTCAACAGTAAAAGTAATACATGGTATGAAGGCAACATGACCGCAATCCCTGGTGAAGACATACAAATGCTAATTTTGGCCTATCAACTTGACCAACACGTCAATTTCCCCACACACGAGAATGGAGGGCAATTGAAAACACGCATTGGCCTTGTTATTTCCCACCTTGACTCCAACACCCTGAGCACACAGCCAGAAAACCCTCTAGGGAACTCTGATCATGTTGTGATAAGCGGAAAAATTCGGCCTGACCATAGCTCCAATCAGCCACAGAAATGAAACAAGCAATTGGTATGGTGCTGGAGACAAGCTGGCATCAATGGATTGAAAGCAGATACACAATCTGAAACATGGACAGACATACTCAACTGCAAGGATGTGGACATCGCCTGGAATCAAATGAGCACCAGGCTCAAAAAGGTTGCTGCAAAGTACATTACGAGAAAAATGGAAAGACCAGCTCAACCATGGATGATTGAGCCATTAAAAGAGGAAATTACTAGGAAACATAAACTTTTCAAAGCCTATCACAAGAATAAGACAACAATCAACTGGGAGGCATACAAAGTACAACGGAACAAGGTATGCACTTTGGTGCGCAATGTTAAATCAGCTTTCATATTGAACTTGCCATTGCGCAGGCAGATCTGGAGAAGCTAACAACAACAGACGCCAAGTGTTCAACACCTCGACTGCACAACCTACTGCGGTGTCTTTTAAAAACAAAGCAGTCTCAAATACCTGACATTGTCAACTCAGATGGAAAGAGTGTATGCAAGACAGACGGCAAAAAAGTGGATGCTCTAAACAAAATTCTTTATAAATCGGTCAGTGCAATCAGCCGCTCCTGGTGAACCTCCCGACATTGTTTCGCCACCTGTCAAAGTCTGTATAAATCAATTCACTACCTCTGCCAAGAAAGTTACATCTCTCCTTGCAGCATTCAACGTCCACAAGAGCACATCCCCAGACTGCATATCAGAAAAACTACTTAGTGCTATTGTAGCCCAAGTTGCATCCTATCTTAATCCCATCTTTGAACTAAGTCTGGCTACCGGCAAACTTCCTCAAGCGTGGAAGGACGCCACAGTGATTCCAGTGCACAAGAAAGATAGCCGTTCGTGCCTCGGTAAATACAGACCTGTGCCGCTTCTCTCCACTACTTCTAAAGTGCTTGAAAAGATTGTTGCTGAACAGTTGATACGGCACGTCAATGCATTTCTGCCTTTTTAATCAATCAGGATTTTGCAAAGCTGATGGAACTGTTCTACAGCTAACTAGAATACTTCACACCCTACAGCAAGGTCTCGACGATAGCAAACACATATTTTCTGTCTTCTATGACCTCTCCAAGGCATTCGATCACGTGTGGCACGTCAATCTCATTGAAAAACTACGCCATCTCGGGTGAAGGGTCAAGCTCTGTCTTGGTTAAGAGGATACGTCACTTCCAGAAGACAATGGATTCATCTCAACAATACCAAATCAGCCTGGTGAGATATCCCAGCAGGGGTTCCCCAAGGGTCAGTGCTGGGCCCTCTCTTATTTCTGGTCTACACTCATGATCTACCGTACACTGCTCCCAGACCAGTCAAATGCGACCAATTTGCCGATGATACGGCCCTCATTTCCATGAACAAGCGACGCATCAACGCTCTCCAAAACTTACAAGCTAGTGTTACTAGCACATCCAAGTGGCTCCGAGAATGGTGCCTGTTGATAAACGTAGGAAAAACACGCCTAACGGAGATATCAAGACGAACATTACCATATCCTCAGCCCACCATCTTCCTTGATGATACTCCACTGGACGTTGTCCCTACAAGTCAGAAGCATCTTGGCCCGATGATATCGACCCCATTAAAATGGAAGGAGCACATCAGTTCAATCATATCCAAAGCCTCCAGACTCCTGGGAATAATGCGAAAACTAAGGCACTGTTTAACGACCGATGCCCTGAGGAAGTTTTACGCCATCTACGTCCAGCCAACACTGGAATACGCTAGTATCACCTGGTGCAACTTGTCGCAGCACCAGTCCGACCGCCTGGAGAGACTTCAATGACGTGCCGCAAGAATAATCATGGGCCTCAACCTATATCAGCCTGTTCACCACAGTGCGCTATTAGAGTCAATGAAACTACATACTCTTGTCCCTCGTCGAGAAATGGCGCTGGCAATCGTAGGGCATTAACTGTACCACAAGCAAGCACCGAAACATCTGCTTAGCACAGTCCGTTCCTGACAGGGACAACACCATATGACCTAAGACACAACCAAGACATAGCCATTCCCACTACTTGGACGAATGCACATTGGGACTTGACTGTACTGCGCGCATTTGAAATTTTCTCAACTCTACTAATGGACGTTAAGACCTTGAAGTCTCTATCAAAATTTAAAAAAGAATTATCACAGCGTTTGCTCACACACAGCTGCACATGCACAGCACTTCCATACGCACACTGAAGGCCCAGCACATGTCCTTTCCTTACCTTTCTCTATACCTATATTCCTCAAGCCTAATGTACATAACTTTTAACCCTTTCCCAAATCATAATTAGCAACTGTACATAGTATTCTCTGTCGACGTAAACGGCGACCCTTTCGCGCCGCGGTAAGAAATGGCTCCGCCATCGATTGGGAAAACTACAGACATTGTCGTAATACCTGCACTACTGAGTTCCGCAAAGCAAAGTCAAAATACTTGGCGAACAAACGCCATCTTCTGGAACAAGAACCGGCCGGCAACCGACGGTGGTGGTCCCTGGCGAAGAAGCTCTCCCGTATTGCCTCCCCTCA
>JAOWAW010137075.1:0-21981 GCA_028565695.1 Nicola tetela
AAAAAAGACTGGACGTAAAGAAACAGTAGAAAGGCTGTAAACGAAGAACGCCGGTTATGTATGAGTGACACACATTAATGTACCTGAGGGCCACAAGTAACTGGAGTTGACTGACGAGAACCTGTGGAATAAGTTGGATTCTCTTCGGAAGAAAGGAAAAAATTGCTGGACCAACACTCGGCGCCGCTCTTGCGTCGGCATGAGCTTTCCACTGGGAATTCGCGTGAAGATGCTAGGACAATCGACCCTCTTGCAAATGTACTCCTTGCAGTGGACCATCTGCTAAGACTACCCTTGGCAGTGGTCTATCTGGCAGCACATCCCCCGGCAGTGGTCCGTCTGGCAGGACTACTCCTTGCAGTGGTCTCTCTGGCAGGAGTATTTCTTGTAGGTGGTTCTTCTGCCAGGACTTCTTCTGGCAGTGGTCCATCTGCCAGGAGTGTTTCTGGCTGTAGCCCGACTGAAGCCTGTATCATATGACTGGTGAAAAACTTCATCTGATACGAAGCCCAAAGTTCGACGTGGCGCTTTTCTGATTCTCCCGGAAAGACCAGCTTTGCCATCTTGAAAAGACATAAAGTTGAGAGAGAGAAACAGATGAAATATTGCAAGCGCCGACAGGGCACACAGAGTGAGTGTCCTTGAAGTCGATCGAAAGTTGCTTTTATCACGTTTATAAGAGGGGTCTGCTGTGGCTTTTTCACTCTTCAGGTTCTTTTTAGTTTTCGCGCAAAAATGGGCCCATTTCCATAACAACTTTCAAGAAAAAGTTGCGCATAAGATGTTTTGGATGTAGTGTAAATCCCGCCTAACTCGGAGAGTATGAATAATTCGAACTTTTGCCACAAACTGAGTAGATAGAAAATGATGCAGCTTTTGAACTGATAATTCGTACAAGCGAAGGGCTAATTAGAACTACAGTAAAACTTGCCTAACGTGACCACACAGCAAACCATAGGGGTGTTCTCGACATAGGCAGGATGCCTCCAAGTTCCCCAAAATTTTCTTTGAGCACAAAATAATTATGGTATGACTGACCGTTTGCACTTTTGCGACGCGGGCTATGGATAATGCTTTGACAGCATCTTGTAGAATGGTAGATCTAGAGGTCTACCACTGTGAGCAGGATGCATACAGACGTGCATTGTACTGGCTGTAATCGATGTGGTGCAATGTAGTGCATGTATGACTAAAACCTCCTACTGTACTGGCATGGCGTAAAATTTGTAGAGGTTACAAATCGTTTACACCTACTTCGGCTAGGAAGTTACTCGACACTTTCGAGAGTGAGATCTCCATGGTGGTGAGTTGTGCCTGGCCATCTCCGGTCGCCTTATCCAGGTAAGTCGCCTTGACCGAGTGGTTGCCAGTTCTTGGTGGTCGAACACTCGGACAAGTTTTGCTGCACGGATAAATCGAACAAAACAAAGGGATAATTCAAAGCCCTTCTTGGCAAAGGAAGAAGTATGAGCAGTACGCGTAAGGAAGTTTTGCTCCATCCTGATAGATACTATATGAGCGTAGCGTATTGTCTATGCGTAGGCAATTCAGAATCGTATAACGTACCCCTTGGATCCGCCCAAGCTGCGCTTAAAGAAACGTGACTATGAGATCGAAGAAAACAGGTGTTTGAGTCTTCGAGGTGAATTAGAGTCTCTCAGAACCTGCACGTTTCGGAAACTCCTCATTCCGGTCAGCTGCTTTCAGAAAAACAACACGATGTACTACCAGTAGACAAACATCCTCTAGCTCTTTATGTTATAGAGTGGATAAGCTCGTAGGTAATTGTGTGTTGTGCAGCTGCTTACCAAGGTATTCGGTTCATCGCGTTCTTGACTGTGAGAGGTTTGAGGCAAGTACTTTCAAGTCTTCCCCTTTCTCTCTGTTAAGCGTTTAATTTTCATGCGACAAAATCCTAGCTATACTTCTTTTTCTTTAGGCAACTGCAAGGGGAGTGTAAATCGATTTCAACCCCTTCGAGAGTCCGTGCTTACGGACAAGCAACTGTTGATCACAACTGAAGTCTTCCCGGCACGTTCGGGGTTTAATATGTAGCGGAAATGACTTACGCTGGGATCAAGAATGCCAAAGTTGAATGGCGAGGGTAGTCGGTTTAGAAGGGAGGCTTACTTGCCGACATCCCACTAAGAATCATTGTCGTTATGCTATTAGTCGCGTTCTATATCCACTCGGCAGCCCGCAAGGAAGAGCAAAGGACTGTAAACACCCGATAAATCGACTACTGAGAATTCGAGCAATCGCCTTATTTGAACATTTCTCATACACCGATTTCCCGCCCAATTAATTCCACTGTTTCCAGGGTTTCCCTAGGCTGTTTTCTACGTGCGTTTAAAGCTGCTACACTTGATTTACCTCTCAGGCTCCGAAAGGTTGCACTGTGGTCCTCAGGAAGTTGCGAAGCCCGAGCCAATCTATGGGCCCGGGGCATACTCCCAGGGAAAATGTCTGAATTTTGGTACAAGACTAGGTATTTGGCCAATTATTCTGCAGCAGCTTATTGTTATAATTTATAATTTTTTGAACGAAACGGGACCATTTTCTTAGAAGCAATACAGCAAATTGTGCACCTCATTATCCCGGCTTTCTAGTAGAACAATATTCAATTGAAAAGAAGGAAAAGAAGAAGCAGAAAAAAGAAGAGGTTGAAAGCCGGACTCGAACCTGCGGTGCCATCGCCTAGCTCAGCTAAAACTCCGCAATGGAAACTGCCCAACCACTCAGCCAGCTAAAAAGCTGGCTTCGGGGCGAGCTTTGCGGATTTCGACTGGCACAGTCGAGCCGGTAGAGGGAAGGGAAGGGAGAAGAAAGAGAAGGAGAAGAAGAGCAGCTGGAAGCTAGCGCTAGAGAAGAGACAGCAGTTAGAAATCCTAGCGAATCAGCGCTAAGTAGGAAAGCGCATGACGTATTACAGGATAGAAAAATTTTCATTATTCAGATGAAAAGAAAGAAAGAAAAGAAGAAGAAGAAGAAGAAGAAGAAGAAGAAGAAGAAGAAGAAGAAGAAGAAAAAGAAATGATAATGTAGCTAAGGCCAGAACGGTAAATGGATTCAAACCAATTCATGTCACCATCGGTCTTAGATAGCCCACTACCCTATAACTGCTCAAGGCAGCATATTGTAAAGCAGAGGTGTTGTGTGCTCTGGTAGTCGGGCTAATGCTTACAAAAAGCTGATGGTGGGAGTCTACATTGACTGAGCTACCTGTTTCTAATTAGCCTATCGGGTTAGCGGTCCCCGCTAGCCTTGTGAACTGGCGTTGTCAGGTTAAAAGCCTTTCCTAAGCGCGTAACGCTCCCTGCCAGGACCATAAGATGTCATTGCTAAATCCTAAAGCTAGTTAGTTAGGCATAGCAGCCAGTTAGAGAGACATAGAAGGTCAGTGTTCAGACGTTAAAACTCAGCAAAAAGACGATGAAACAAGAGATACAATACTGTTTAAAGAGCAGCTAGGAAACACACCAGTGAAGATACTAAAAGCCAGAAGGTGAAGATAGAGCTGAAGAAAAAGAGGCTGTCAGAACATTCATTGCGCACCTTATGCGCGAGCGATCTCGGCAGGCCTGGTTGCTCAAGACAGCGCAGCAGGGAGAGGGAGACAAAGCCAAGACAACCGACGTCGATAGCAAACAGAAAGCAGTGCCAACCATTTCCTTCACACATTTGGCAAAGAGACGAATATTTGCTTTCTTTCTGTTCATGTGCCAGGGTGGTGCAATCTTCCAGCGGGACTGTTAGTTCAATTAAGATCACTGTACTGAGACATCGAGAGGATATAACGATATCCGGACACTGGGCGGTAGATGCTATTTCCGTCGGGAATTCAAGCTTGTTGGAAACTAAATCATAGAGAAACTCCCAGTCAGTTGCATGTAGGAGGAGGGATTTGGTCCGGAGAAGACGGGTAGGGTATTTTCGAGAGGCAGAGACGTGGGAGCAGTACCAGCACGATGGAACCGTACATAGGCGGTCGAGTTTGACGTTATCATTGACTTGACCGTTTTTGCTTTTGGGGATTTTTTCCAGAAGGCCGTCAGGTGACGACGCAGTACAGCTAGGACGGAGTTGTGACGCGAGGTGAAACGACCTTGGTGGAGGGCCGCCGAGCATGCACTTAGCACACGACGCAGCGTGGCCGGCCGGCCGCAAAAAATGCACGCAGGATCAGTGGTGGGATTACCCCAGCGACGAAGGTTGGTGTTAGTAGGAGCAGTGTCTGTCATGCCCTGCAGAGCAAAGCGAAGCTCGCAGTCACTCCAGTTATAAATTAGCTTCGTCCAGGATAGATCCAGGTGCATTTGCGCTGACCATTCAAGCTATCAGCCTTGCGTCTGAAGCGTGCGCACCTTCTCTAGCTTTACCGCGGCGTCAATTTCGTGGAAATGAGCGCTGACTTCCTTTCTCAGTGATTTGGGTGGCAGGGGTGGTAGTAGTGGACCAAGGGGTTTGCGGACAAACTTTTCCTAAGCAGCGGAAGAAACGGTTGTTTTAAAGGAGGCTTTCGTATATTGTGCTTCAATCGCTGGAGCAAATTTCCGTAGCCAGCGGTGCTGGCGTTTGGAAATTATTTCATAGATGGCTTGACGGCGAGGATCTTGAGAGGACGAGAGTAGGTTGAGTTTAACGTACTGCTACTGCTTCAAGCAGGTGACTAAGTGGCGCACGCGGAGTGCAGCGCGAGAGCGGCTGCCAACAAAGAGCACTGCCTGGTTAGTAGGGCAGGGTAGGCCTGTCCACTATTTCAAATAGCGCATAGCCAGTCCCGGCAGCTTTTTCATGAGCGACAGGGACAGATCGAGAGCAAGCAGTGGCCACGAAATTTTTGTTGACACGAAGTGTTGGTAAAGCCAAAGCTTCGCTGTACCTGGCAGAGGCTGTTGATTAATGCTCTCGAGCAACTCAAGAAGGTTGCTGCAGAGATTGGATCGGCTGGCTGTCTCTGAGATATGCGCATTCACCGGACGACCAAAGTATTTGAAATCTTGGCCATGACAAAGATGTTGAATTGGCCTATCGGCGGTGCGCAGCTCAGGGTCATAGCGTTCATAGTGGCCAAGTCGTTTTGGCGCATCGCAATGGAAAAATATTTAGCCAGGTTGGCCGCAAGGGATCTCGTCCAAGTCAGGAAGTCATTGGTTTTATTGAGCAGTGCTTGAGAGCAACGAGAGTTCCAAGAGCAGAGCTCATTATCGTCCGCAAACGCATACACATCCCGTAAAATCTGCTCTTCCCGGCCGGATTTGAATCTATATGAGCAGCCGTTAGAGCGTGAGAGGGTGGTCAGGGTGTCAAGTAAAGCGCCGTGTGGGATTGGCGAGTTAGCTGCAGATCGAGCGTTCACGATGCGGAGGTGAAAACATCGTCGCAGCTTCCAAGAGGCACGCTGCCAAGAGTCGACGAAGCGAGACGGAGACTCTTGCGAAGAGACCACGGGGCCACTGCGGGGGAAAGTCTACGACGTGAACACGAAGGCCGCTCTGGTTTATGATTCTTGCGGCAAGAGTGGAAGTGTAGAATATAGTGTTCGCGGACGACCTTCACGCCCAAAGATATACTCTTGTAATTGGGTTTTCTTTCGTTTTGTCTTCACGGTGAAGAAATTCTACCCTTGCAGGAAGATGTCCTTCCATTGCCGGTGTAGCTTCTACATTTGGCTTATTGCAAGCTTCCGCTTTCCACAAGGAAGATCTGGCGTCAGGACCAACCCTATGTTCCCGAATCTCGATTATCATATTCCAGCAATTTTCATCGACAAAACCAGGACTTCTCAATTATTCCTTACGTCAATACTCAAATCCCAACCATGTCACCCTGACAAACATGTACTCACAGCGTTATGTTCATATGATCAAATAAAACAAGTTAGAAGGAAAACTGAAACCAATGCTATTGCAACAGAAATGCAGAAACAATTTAGAAAAAAAGGATCTATCCATCAAAGCATATTACAGCTGATAATGTAGGACTAATTGGAACTAGCCAAGTAAAGAGTAGAACTAATAAGGCGATATTTATAGGGGTATGGAAGGGTGCTAGAAGCTCAGCAGAAGTGCAGTGTACTATAGTATGATCAGGCAGCAGAGTGGCAATGATCTTACAGAAATGTTATCGGCTAAAGAGGCCTGTACTTTGGGACTTCAGACGCCTTGCAAGAGCACACGTCCATACAGTACTTACCAAGGAATGCACTGGCAATGACAGCCATGTGTGGCACTCCACCAACTGCGCTATATGCAGGCTGTAGATTTTAGACTGTGTTCGGCGCGAAGCTCAAGCCGATTATATACGTGCACACGATGGGGGCCTTTACCATTCTTGTCCAGAGCAAACTCGATCTTTCTGGATGTAATAACCTAAGGTGATTAGACATCCACTTAAATATCACCTAAATTTCAGAGCGATGTGGCTTTTCAATTTAGTGATCAAAGCAGAGCTATAGTGCTAGTATAGTATTTGCAAATTAAAGTCTTCAGCAACATCAACGTCAGCGGTCGTTTGTCAAATTCCGTACTTGCACAGCATGTCATCAGGACGATATTGTTCAAACTGTGAAGGCCATTCTCTGTATATAAAGGCCCAAAGCACTTAATCAACAGAGCAGCTTCTTCCAAACATAGTTACCGTGCATATGCCTAAGTCATGCACCCAGCCTGCTGACCTTCGGCTATCAACTTGGTTATCTTTCCTTTGAACCTTTAGTAGTGCAAACATATTATGTTCGAGATCCATCTGCTAAAAAATTACTGAAGTTGCAAATTAAAGAAAACACGTGTTTGTATTTCCCCTTGGGAGGCCTAGAATTTCCACGGGAAAGACATAATAAATTATTTTTTGTTTCACCTTCAAAAACACATTCAGTGTTTTTTCTATGCAGCTGAAAAGACAAACGACTCCAACAACATTCACGGATTTGGCAAGGCAGTCTATCTTGCTATCATTGCCGGTGTTCTTCCTGCATTGATATAACGTGGCCTGCGATGGCCTTCAGCTACTTAAGTACAACGGAATTTGACCGGCTTCTGTTTAAGAATCAATACATCGGTTTTCGGTACGCCAGTGGGCTGCAATCTCAGATGAACGATTCTGTGGTTAAGATAAGATTTTGAGCATGTTGTTCTGCTCCAAATCTCATTTGCATGAGTTATCGGTCGATTTTTGGAGTTGCGGCTTGCCTGGATTTTTTCGTTTCTATGTATGCGAGGGAATTAATATTAATCATTGAACAATATCAATCTACATTAGAAATTCCTTTGGTTTAATCAAGTCCCAAGGCCCACTATTGGGGTATTCTTTCTATTTTAGCATGCGCATATTCTCGCTATTTCAACATACCTGTACGCCAGTGGTGGTGTTCATTTCAGTTTTTATTTTTTTCTTCATTTCCAAATTCCTTTAGGGATATTTATTTGCCTTAATCCAAGGCATACCTTAAACACATTTTTTGGATTTATAGTATGATTTTTTATTCCCTTAGGAATGTTTAGTTGCCTTATTTCGAGGTATACCTTCAAACACTTTTTTGACTTAAAGTATTTTTTGGATTTTAAGTATGTTTTTGGATTTAAAGTATATCTTAAGTATGTGAGATTTCTCTTCTCCGACTTTGCTGTTTTCTCATCACGTGGAATAAAGAGCAGTAAGCATATTCCAGTGTGAAGTTGTTTGAAGGCACGCAGCTGGCACATATTCGTATTCCCCTTCGCCTTGTAAGCAGCTGCATCCTCGGATTTAGCATTCTGTTGTTTTGTAGTAGTTGATGCCCAGATGGGCACAGGAAAAAGCAACAAACTGTAAAAATGAACACCAGTCCTTTGAAAGGTAGACTCTTCTCGCGGCGAGGGTATGCCTTTTGGGGCACTTGCAGAGGCGTTTGCAGTCGCCCCTATGACTTGCTCTTGCCCTGGTCAATGGGTAAGGAAGGACGGCAAGAAGAAGTATGGTTTTCCTTGTCGGACTGCGGAGTAACAATGTCACAACCCGTTCGTTAACGTTTGTGGGAAGAAGTGCCATTGTAAAAACAATGTAAGCCATGAAAGGATGTTGGCTGTCCTGCTCCAACAATAATCTGTTTGTGAACACCTGCAGCTGTTCAGTGTGAGCACAATGGTATAACACACACACACCCACGCACGTACACACACACACCCACGCATGTACACACACACACTTATTTGTCAGTTTTCTTTGCGGATTTGGCACGGATTTTGACGTAGATATTGAAAAACTGAGCAGTCTTTTCTCCTTCGTCAATTGGTAGCTATAGAGGGGAGATGTGTGAATGGTTGTGTTTGTTGGGGGAGGGGGAGGGGTACGTGCCTTCACAGGTAATCGTAAGCGGACAGTTACTCTACACCTACAAACTTGGCTACACAGTTAAACAAGACGGTTTATGGTGTCAAACTATACTTGGTTAAAGTACGTGAAATACTAATGAAAATTGCACGGGAGAATGCGGTAAAGGGCATAGAGTTCTCATTAGCATAGTGTATGATTAGCGTTTGAGAAGTTGGTCTAGTAGTAGACGGGGATCCGATGCAGAATAAATGTGAATTTGTCTGATGTGCTGATTATTTCATCTGATTGCGACAGAGAGCAATAAAGTCAACTAAAGTCATACCACAGCCAGTTTGCCAGGCACGCTCCATGCCTTACGTTTTGCTTAATTTCAGGCAGTACCGGTTGAAAGCTATCTCAGCGGTTTCGAGTTCATGACAGCCCACTGATCAAGTGACAAAATTATTGTCAACATGTACATGCACGATTATAGGGTCTTCTTTCTTTCCCCGGGCCTCTGCATGATAAAGATGAGCACATGAGGAGAGCTTACCATTAACGTCACGATAGACTGCCTGGCTTCCTCGGACATGAATCGAATCAAAGCAATTTGAGCTACAATGAAGTTTAATTAAGATAATTTTTTGAAGCATAGCAGCAGTTGTAGATCAGTGAACAACCATCACGCATAGCAAACTACAGAATGTCTTTAATTTCCCTGTTTTTGGACAAACCACTTTTGAGAATTTGGGATTAAATGTAGGCCCACGTATAGATTCGTAGACGAGACCGACGTCGTGACAGGCAAATCACAACCCGAGCCACGCAGCTGAGTGTTGTGATGCAGCTGGTCGCGACAGAGTGTAGAGGCTGCGAACGTATATTTCTCACAACTTTATAGAGAACTACGTGGCTTAGCTCGGGATTGTCATTGGCAGGAAGTGCGTCAGTAAGAGGTTGTGATGTGCTTATTGTGCGTGGGTAAGAGGGTGTGATTTTTCAGTTACAACCTCTTAGGAGGTTGGCGGCTAGTATGGGTGATGTGAGAATTGTAATTTAACTCCTACTCTAAATGCTTGCATGTGTAGATAGGCTACTTCTAGAAACCAGTTTTGAAGTAACTGCAGCGCTGTTTATAAAGGGTGCCCATTGCAAGCTCACATACCACACTACTGCCAAGAAATTTGAATTTTTTTCTCTTTAACTACCATTTTCTCTCTATTGGTACACCATTCTTGTCGCTGTAACAATGCAAGAAACGGTTGTCTTGCATGATGGCGTTTGACTGATACGATTCACAGCTGGGAACATCTGCCGCTTTCAAAGAAGGGGTGGCACATTCATCCGGAGCTGAGTCACCATACTACTACTCTGTTTTGAAGACATGAGATTCTGAAAATTTTAAAGCTTTTTTAAATTCTCGGCACATTTGATGGCCTTTTGCCCACATGATTGTGCAAATTAATGAAGGAATACACAATTCAGTTGTAAGCTTTTGTCCCGTGACAAGTGCTGATGGTGCCACTGCCAGGAGCTTCCCATAGACATGTATACTGCCGCGGCCGACGTGACGGGCCGCTTGCACAGATCCTCGTATCGATACAATCTTTGCAAACGTGGACCATTACCACACGAGTGGGCGTTCCTCGCAGCACACAAAAAAACATGATATCAAACCTCAGATCAAAGCACAAGATTCTCATGATCAGTGGTGTCCACACCCACGCGCACGTACGTGATCACTCATAACTGATAGAGCCTGCTCCATGGCCCAGGCTGATGGGGCCTATACCCGTCTCAGAGAAAAACTAATGGCGTTGCACGAGATGTGAGATTTCTCGCTCTTCGAAGCAGCCTCATAAATCTTTGTTCTAACCTCATCAATCCTTGTTTCGACAGGCGATTCAAGGCGTTGGCTTTTAAGTCCACTGCTATGGAGTTGACAGATGTTCTTGTGCCTGTCGCCGAAGCTGCTATAGGTGGGCAGTATTTAGATGCATTCACGCTCACACCTAAAAGCACTCACACTTTAAGGCTTCAAGGCTTAAAGGATTGTGTTTTGTTTTGAGCAAGTTGATGTTCAATAAAGTGGATTGACTTCGGAACTCGTAACATGGTGTCAGAAGTCGGATCAAGCTGACTGATCCGTGGAGTTCTTCAAGTATAGGTGCAACTTATTTTTTGTAACGACGTTTCGGGCACACTGGGGCGCCCTTTGTCAAGTCGAAAAAAACTAGACTAGCCAGGAAAAGGAGATTCAACGTTACTTAAACACTGCTGTACCTACCAAAACACATGCAATGACACTACTGAACGCCTTAAGCACCTACAAAAGCAAGGGTTGGCACTGAAGTTTCCCACAGATACCCTCAAGTTCCGGCGCTAAACGCTGCGCCTCATTACTATATACACACTTCCACGCGCTATGGTGGGCACCTTACTACACCACACCTGCCATGCTTGGCTGATCTTCAAGCCACCGTCCTTGTTCATAACCAGCCCTTTCCTGGCTGCACGCGCTGTCATCAGGGCTTCCTGAGTTGCACCTGTACTTGAAGAACTCCACAGATGATATGATTTTCAAGGGCAAAGAATTTCGTAATCAAGCTGAATTTGTAGTGGTTGACCAATCTAGAAGATTGACACCGGAGCAAAATGCGCGCAGACAACAGCGACTCCACTTCGAGCACATTCAAAGCGGAAGCGCCGCCAAAGCTGAATCCGTACGGGATGCGACGTCAGGGATGCACTGGCGGAAGCTCTTTGGGGCGTACTGTAAGGTCACGAAGCTCTTGGATAAAATCCCGGGGGACCAAATAGACGAGCTTCTGACGGCCGTAGGACTCGACGCGTTTAGTATCTACGAAGGCTTGCCCTTCAAGAACAGCTAGCAGCAAAAAGACCTGAAAACAATCCTAGAGTAGGAGCCGTGAACAAAAACCGTGCATGGGAGCCCCTCACTAGGAGTCCCTTTCGCAAACATTTCCGGACGTGTTTGATCAACAACTAGGCTGCATTGCGAAAGGGATTCGACTTAGAGTGGATAGTGCGATCGTACGGTCGAGACAACCAGTCCGTCGCCTTCCCGTGGCAGTAACAGAGGAAGTGCGTCAAAAATTGGAACTTCTGAATGTAGAAGGATGTAATTGTTATCCCCGTACAAGACACCCAGTGAAAAATTGCTCTTGAGATCATCCGTCACCAACGTAATGCGTTACGATCAAACACTGAGGAGGCAATGACGATTTAGTCCGAGAACCCCGTGCTGAACCGCCTCCAAGAAGAGCTTGGAACCGGTTTCCTCCCGTAACCCTTCTTGCACGTTCACATCACACTCCTCTCATAGGCTAGAATTGTTAGCGCTAATCTCACCACATTCACAGGTCTACACAGATGTTTTTTCTCCAATAGCCCTTCTCATATGTTCACACCACACTCCTCTCACACGCTTGTTATTATATACAACACACTTTTATAATCCTGGAGTTTGTCTCGTATTTGCTTTCGTTTTCGTCAGTTTGAGAACTGAGGATGGTGTGAACGCCGGACGTTTTCTCGTTTTGGTTCAATTTATACTCACTATTGTGATTTGTAAGAAGTCTTCGTCTTGTTATGCCTGTATTTAAGAAAGGTGATGAGAGTACTCCTGGCGTCCTATTGCCCTTCTGCTAATTGTGAGCAACGTAATGGAACGGACTGTACACTGCAAACTTTCAGGCTTTCCCGTCGATATTCTTTCTCAGTCGATATTCTTTTTTCAGTGGAAGGTAGAGGCTTAAAGTAGAATAGAAGTTAGAGCGGGTAGAGATTTCGGGTTTCGTTCATAAAAGGAAGGTGGATGTGTCAGAGAATTCGTTAGCAGTGTCAGAGGGCTCGACAGCATGAGTTGCAAGGGTATGTTGTAGCCGGGCAATTAGAGCGGCGAGTTCCTTGCCCGGGGTGTAGCGAGGAGAAGATTGGGCATGAGCTTGGGGATGGAAAGGATAATTGTAGTAGAAGAAGAGAAGATGAAATTTTAAGAAAAGCTTCAGGCTGTGGTCAACAAGTTGGCAGCGTGGTTTAACTCATGGGTGTTAACGGTAAATAGTTGAAAGTCATCAGTCATACTGATATCAACACAAAGGCCGACTCCGGACATCGTTATTACCCTAAATGGTGAAAGAATTTCTCAAGTTCAACAGCATAAGTATTTCGGCCTCACCCTCGACAACCAGTTGTCGTGGACAGCCCATGTGTCACAGAATATTACAAAGGCATCGAAGACGATCGGCTTGCTTCGTCGTGTTCGTCGCCGTACGCGTCTTCCGCCTCTTGCCCTGCAGACTCTCTACGTTCCGTAGATTCGTCCAACTATCGAGTATGCTGTTGTAGCGACGATATATTGATTCTTACTAGTCGACAACGATAGTTACTTGTAGACGAGAATGCGTGAATCAGGGAACTTACAACTCGTCTGGCGCAGCGGCTGAGAAACCTCAGTGGTAGCAGTAAGAGATGTGAACAGATTTTTCCCATCCGTGAGCCTATACAATTGCTACCAGGAGGACTCAGTAGGTAGAGAAAGGCAGTAAAACTGGATCTAAACAGTAGACGGTCTTGAAAACGATATGAAAGTTCGCCACTAACTATGAAGAAAAAAGAAAAAGTGTAATGTAGATTAGGTAAAATTATGCGAATCTGCAACAGGTGGAAAAGCCAGGATATGCTTTGCGCTGCACTAATGTAAACTGCATCACACTCATCTCAAAATGTGGTTTGCAGTGAAAAAAGAGCTTCTAAATGCAACCGGTGAGCTCCTCTCCTATGCACATGCATGTTATGGCTATACGCAGTGCAGTTTTCCCTCTAGATATGCTGTCCATGTATTACATAGTAGGCAGCACGACAAATTTACGCCAATGTAGCCTTCAGTATAAGTATAGGAATCTGCACAACGACAGACATAGCCACTTTCAACGATACTTCCCCGTTGCGGCGCACGACCCGAAGGTCGACGTCATGAGATTTCTTTCGTTCAGTCCGGTAAGGCTGCATCGGCGATTTCGATCTTTCTTTTTGAATTTTTAATCCAACAGGGCACTTCATGCATCCAACCCGATCATTTCAGAATGAATCCAATTCGTTAATCACGGATAGTCCTCACCAGCAAATTTGCGCAGAACATTGTAACGGCGGCATAATATATGCTCAATGAGAGAGTTACGGCAATTGCAAGCAGTGAATATGGCGCTGATCAGTTAGAAAAATGTAAGCAGGATTGAGATTTTGAGGGTCGACCCCTCCCCTACGTAAACCCCGGTTACATTCTGTCAGTTACACCACATGCCTGGCAATTAATAGGAAAATTACCAAATCGTTATGCATCCACTGGATAGTGCAATGTAAAGGGGGAACTTTTATCAGACATTTCTTTTCATTGGAAAAATACTAACACACGTCTAGATCTGAGCTTGGCAGTTGATGCAGTAAAGCCCTCACCATCGTCTCTCCTCTCATAAAGATGCGAGTTAGTTTGACAAAAAAAACGCAGAGTAGATTCATGCAAATCTGTTTCCTTCGCCTATTCCTGCCCTTTATTGCCCTTCCTCTTATACGTTAGTTAATTGACTCCCCAGCTGCCAGGTCGTGAGTTTTCCTGTGCTGACATGTGTGAGCAGTAGAGTTGTTGCTGACTCTTCACGTTAGGCATGTGAGAACAAGGCAATTAATTCGCGCTCCGGAGAAGCACTTTGCATGCAGCCATGAAATCTACTATGCCAAGGGATAGTCTGCGTTTGTTACTTGGGTCATAATGTAAAGGCGGTCAAAGACGGTGGCTAGTAGAGCCTTCTCTGCAATCACCTGAAAGGCTTCAGAGAAACCCGCGAGCTCATCGTGGCGGCCAGCGTTCGCCCGCATTTAGACATGCAGTCTTTTAGATTCTACGTGCTCCATTCACGATCGGCCGTTGCGTCACACCATCTGTTGGAGGCGAAGTTCCCCCGCAGTTATCGCAAGTCTCGCCTTTACGTTGTCATGCTCTGCCTTCTCCCAATGAGGTCTTCGTTCCTCTGATCGCCTTTCCAAATGTCTCTCCCATCATGTTGTACTCGGATTGATAGAGTGATATTTCAATTCCTGTTTTAGCCCCTGAGGTAACTTCAGATTTTCCAATAAACATCTTGGCCAAAAACCACAAGTAGCAAACGTAGCTGAGCAGCTGTGTCCGTTTTGCCTACCTGGGCTGATATTATGTATGTATAGTAAGACTTTGACTGACTTCAAACGATTTCGTTCGTTTGATTTCCTTTCGATATTTGGTCCATGGTCTACTCTGGAAGAGTTTTTCATGCTCCAGACAAGCGAGTAAGGGGTTTAGAAGCAGCGTGAACTTGCGCAACACCATGTAAGTGATTCCTGTAGACCGGCCCTCATCTTTACATTAACGGTGACTGTACTATAGAGCAGGCTTGGAAGTTAGCCGAGGCCAAGGGGCCAAGAGCTGGAGAGCACTTTCACGCCACGCTTCAGTTGACTTCCCAACAACGTCTGGGGTCTCTGGGGAAATTAATTTGCTTCCGTGGGAAATATCGTCGACAGATGCAGTTTCGTGCTCCAAGCCAAAGGGATGAAAACGACAAGCTCACTCCACCATTCTCTCAGATGACAAGTGAGGTCGAAAGACGTCAGTAAACGTTTGGACAACCGTCTTTAGATCACGGTCCTTAGCAGACTTCGCCTTTCTGATTGGGCACTTCTCCTGCGAGTCCGTCCGGCAAGTATTGCGTCTGCGGATTTGCATTATACCAGATCACATCCTTCGGGATGAGCCGCGCCTGGTGCGTTGGCCTCTTTGTGGCCATTCTGCACTCGTGCACTTTCCTGGTCCAACCAGAAGAACTTCAACAACGTACGTGTATGGGTTACAGTGTAACTCTTCAGTTTGCTTTCTTTCTGTTTTAAGAACACTCGTGTTTGACAGTAAGCAAAAGAAAAGAATAAAAAAGTCAAGCCATGTACTTAATGAAGATTTTGCGCCTGATTCTCTATTGGGGAATAGTAATACTTCAACTCTATGAAGCACGCATGACTTGGTTTGTTCAAACTGTAAGAAGGATGAGTTCAGGGAGTCATATGGTAGATATTTCTTTGACAGTAGCATCAGACAATAACTGCAATATCTATGCATAGGGGCAGAACTTTCCTGGCAGAATGTACTTATTTGCAGAAACCAATTTTCTTAGTGAGGGTAATTAACGCCTTGGCCGAGTCAATATTGTCGTTCGCTCTATATTTTTTAAAATCTCGCTGAATGTTGTTGAGGAGACGTTCTGCAAGTCTTCTTCGCAACTAGGCGGCCTGTGTTCTCTAGGCGGCGATTTAATCCAACGAGGCGTTTCGCATCGATCGAAGTCATACCAGCAGCAGGGGATTCACTTAAGCAAAAGTCAACACTGTGTGCCGTTAGCCAAGCAAATTTTGTGCTTAGCTCACCCCATTGACTACCGCTGCGTCCTAGACCTATCGCTTCTCTGTCGTCGTTCATGAATGACGCCATAGCCTGGACAACCAAAGCATCCGTAGTTGTTATTAGATGGTTTAATTAACTGTGGTTAGACCTTCTTTGTACATCATAGCAGAAACATTCCTAAGGGGTGGCGCTAACTTAGAGTGTCAGCTTAGGCTAGAGTGATAACTTGTGTGTGGTTGTATATATGCGACTGTTCTTTCCTCTTCTCTTTGAGACCTGACAAAGACCTGGACAAGCCAGTGTCTAAACGTGGTTTTCAATAAAAATTTCTAAGCTGGAGCTAAGAGAATTAGTTGAAAGTAATTAATATATAAGACGCTAATGCTGCTTTCACCTGAGATATTTTCTAGACTCCACTTCCGGCTGAATGTTAACGGAGATCTTGAAAGCACGGATAACCACATCTACTGCAAACCACTGCATTTGTTCATACCGAAGAAGAAAGTAAAAAATGTGGCATTATTGAGTATGAGAACGTGCTCGGCCTCCGATACTGGGATAAATTAAACGCGACCTCGCATTAGCCTCGCGATTCCGCTCCTCATTAGCTAGGTTAAAGAATTGAATTAGATTGATTTGGTCCGTGGGGAGGTCTTTTCTTTTCCAAGCCTGCGACAACGAAATTTATTTCAAGCATAGTGCATAGTAGTACGCCAGGGACGGCTAAAGTGCCAGGTGGCTCTGTTGTGCTCTATTTTCCTGGAGACACGCAGAGTGGACGAGGGACTGACGGGACAGTAGCAGCAGCTGTGCTGTTATGTGACTTCGAATTCCTTAGAGCTCATTAGGCAACCCTACCAACCAAACGTGCCCTTGCTTGAGTCATTAATACAAAGCGAGCTGCTTGCGCGCAAAGAGTAAACTGCTCATTGCTATCCTTTTAAGGCAAAGAAAGGGTACCGGTTTTCACATTCTATCCGTGCAGGATCGACTAGCTCTGTCATCATTAAAAGTGACATACATTTTTAGCGAAACAGCGGTAGCGATGGCGGTACGCAGTGCCCATTTTTCTTTTCAGCGGAGCGCGGACATCGGGAACACGCCTGAACAGTAGCGTGCCAAGAAGCTCGGATATAGTATGACAGCATATTACTCGTTGCCTAACGGATAAACTCTGTCGGACTGCCGGACTTGCTATTGTACTCAAGGAGAGGTCAACATCTTTTCAACTGGCAACCATATCGAACGAGGAAGCACATGCCTTTGATAATCTACAACAGCAGTGCTCGTACAGATATAATCTCTGACGGCTATTCTCCACCCCAAAGGGCGCCTCTCCATCATAGGCGTCTGGATCGCGAAAGAGACATGATGGACTTTACGCGATGATGAATGGGGCCCTTCGGCGAACAACGGGTACGCGTATCCACGCCGAAGCAATGTGTCAAACTTGTCTCTGGCTGACTGACTGGGATTACACACTGACACCGTTATGACCTTCGCAAGGTCGTTTGCCAAGTTTCGCCACTGTTTCGTTATGAATGACCATTCCCAGTGGCATAGAATATCGGGGACCGCATGCGGCCTGGAGACGCCGACGCAGTCCTCAGTGGCGCAGCAGGCTAGTGAGCACAACTTCTATTCGGGATATGGCGATTTCGTAGCGGGCTTAAATCTGATCAGGCGCTCACGTTCTCCCCGAGGCTTGAAGGATTTGCCAGACCTTCGCCCAGGGTCTTACAGAAAAAAATTAATATCAGGGGGCTTCAACTACTCTTTTTCTTCGAATAATCGCCGCAGACGCTCAACCTCGAATTGTAATAGTCGCCCCCTCATATAATCGCCGCGGCGAATATTCGCCGGCCAACATCTATTCAGTGCACTAGGTCTGTAATAACGTTGAAAAAAATAACAATAAGTCGATAGCGGTATGTGAGGTACGGTATTTCGAAATTAAACACATGCAGCTCAGGAATTGAGAAGGCAATGGTAGATACCGGGAGGAGAGATGTTGCGGAAAGATGTGGTTACACCGCGTTCGCTCGCTCCCGGTGCCTGTAGTTACATGCGAACTACCACTTCCGGTAGCCAGTCATGATCAATGCGCTCTGAAATCCACCAGTTCTAGTCATGGCGCTGGCATTCACAACTCCGTATACTGAAAATAAACTGTTGCAGACTTCCCCGCACATTGCCAAATCGATCGGTTTTTATTTGAACTCTACCTTTGAATAATCGCCGCCCTCGCTTGATCGCCGCACATCCAGGGCAGAAATTTTCATAATCGCTGCCACGATTATTCGACTAAATACGCTTTGGTGGATTAATGACGTGGCCATTATAGCGGGTAAGTAAGGCCGTGCACACCAAATTAGCTGAACTCACATGATGTAAGATATGCCATCGACCATTGCACGTTAAAGGAACGTCAGCGTCTATTACTATTCATCGCCATTGTCTCTGAGTCTTCGGCTACACACTTACAGCCGCACTACACTCCTTATGGCATTGGGCGCTTCGCCTGTTTCGCCCAGTGAGTTACCGTGTACAACATGCAGAGAAAAGCCTGACTTTAATTCTTTAATTAAAATTTAAATCTATGCGGCCTTTTCTTTATTTCCCTCACAAATAACGTTCGCTGTTTGTGTAAAAGAAACTTCTACCAGTCGTGGCACGTTAACAGCAGGTCGCCATTTGGTTGTAACCGTACTGATAGACTGCGTGCAAAGATTAAATTGCCCGGGCTTACCTTGATCTGCTGCAACACAATCCCTTTACGTCGAACATGCATCTGGAGCATCTGGCTAAGAGCCCATTTATTTGGGCGCATGCGTATATACGGAGCTAAAAGGGGTCGAAGAGTATTCGCATAATGTCTCATTTAATAGGTATAGATCTCCCACTGCAGTTAGATACATCCACTTAGGGACTTGTTTAAGATGTCGATGCCACCAAACTTGGTGTTGTCACTCACCGATTCTAAATCCTTCACCTGCGCTCCATAACTTACACTTGGCGATAAACTAGACTCCGTTCGAATCGTCGTGTTCTTGATTTCGACGCTCCGTTTTCTAGATGTGAATCTTCGAGCCCATCCCTAAAATATCTTTTGCTGATCTTAATAGACACCTCTTGTCCGACGGAACAATACTAAATCTCGCATCATCCGAACTTCAACATGACCTTTCCTTGTTCTTGCACTTCCTGACGGCAACGTCTACGTTACCAAGTTTACTATTCCTTTGCCTTCGTGAATCCTATCCCTATTTCCCATATCAAATTCTAATAATATACTGCGACCCTGTCTCACACTGACGTAAGTCTGCAGGAGTTCTAGCGCTGCCAGCGCCCTTCAGGTGAGCAGACATTGCCGGACCCTAGGCCTCGCTCCGGATGCGCACCCACCAGCTGTACGAAATGGTCGCCACATCATCATGGCAAGATGAGATTGATAACGGCGAATAGACATCTTACACCCTTTTGCAACTTACTTAGAGACAAAGCGGCGGCATAATTCGCATACTTCCCTTATGTACGCTGCGGTTCAAAGCTGAAAACGGCTGTATTTCGTACCGAGCGGTCTGTGCGTGAAGTAAGTTGCGAACAGCAGTATTGCCAATGCTTACTTTACTTTAGGACGTATGGGTCAGTAATTACGAGGTTTCTAGGTCCGGGCAATTCCCCTTATGTAACATTTTATCAATCTCATGGATGTTGGCGACAGTCTTGGAACAGTTTGCTCTTCTGGGGAAAATACCAGAATTTGGAGATTCAGTGAATTTCAAACAATTAAGTTGGCGACAGTTTACTGGCACCTGCCCAGCACGTAACGCACGCTGCAAAGAAATGTACAAAGCCCCATGTTTCGCTCTGGAGGATGAACCTCAAACGTGACTATTGGTGAAGCCATGCATAAGCTTTTACTTGAAACATTTTGTCGTTTCGATGCTCGGTTCTCAAGTATTGCCAGCGGTTTGAAGCACAATTGCAACTCTTGCTCGGGGGCAGTAGATCGACAACATCTCTATACCGCACTTCAAGTTCCACATCTTCCAAATTCACAGCAACTAAGTCTATCATTAAGGCACGTCCTCCTCTCGAGCTATATTCGTTGATTCTTATATATCAATTTTATTCTCTTTCTCCCTTCAAAATAGGTCGTTCAGAGTGTGCAAAGAGCCAAAGATCGGGCTAAAATCTTAACTAGAGGTGGAATTACGTGAAAGAATAGTCAAAAATGGATTTTTGTTTTGTTCATAGCTCCTCCACCTGAGGCCGGATCATCATGATTTTTGGTATGCAAGCTTTTTTTATCGTAGGGAACAAGAAGGTACTACAGTATTCCAAAATTCGTCCTTGAAATTGCTAAACCTGATTTATCATAAAAATGCTCACACTTTCGCACTTACGTAATAGCTCTAGAACTAGGGCAAATATCAAAAATCTGTATTACCATTTTTTAGTTGGGTGGTTGATCTTGCTGCCTGGAAAGTTTGGTGTAGATCCGACCATGTGCGACTTCGCTACGAGTAAAATAATATCAAAAGCGCAATTTTCAGGACGAGCAAATGAAGATTCTGTGAAGAAAGCAGGTTGGACGTAGCCGCGACTATTCATTACATCATCCTTTTCCAATCTCAGGCCGCGAGCCTGATGTCTGCACTAAGTGTGGTGTGTCGCACGGGAACAGTCATGCTACATGATGTGCGACCCTCATGTCGCGTATTATTCACCAGTATTGTACTCGAGCGCGATGAGGAGCTTCGAAGTTTCCATTTTCTTTTTAATCGAATCTATGAGAAGCAGATCTTGGGCGTAGACCGAAACACTGCCACTGTGTGAAGCATCCCTACCTCAGCAGTTGTCAGTCCACGGTGGTGAGGTGACTCCTCGTCTAGTAGCTCGTGGTTCAAACTATGTCTGAGGGATCGGCTCGTGAGCATGTATTGCGAAAGTTCAAGAAGCAGGCTAGCTCAAAAGGGTAAGTTAAAATAGCGCGTTGACTCATCGGGTGTTTTCTTTTTCTTTGATAGGTTAGGTGGGTATTTACAAACCATCTTTTAGCATTGACCTTTTTGAACGCTTCTTGTCAGGACCTTCCTAGTAAAGTGGACGATGACTAGGACGATCCACTTGGCGGACGAGATGACCCAGACGCATATGAACAGGAGAAAGCAACAGTAGTGATGAGGAGTCATGTTACACGCGGTGGGCAAGGATATTGCTAATTTGCGGGTAACTGTCACTGTCCTCAAGCTCCTCACCAGAGCAAGAATCAGTGTCAGGCTGATACTGGCGATTGCTCGCTTGGCGAACACGATCCCAGTCTGATAAAGACAGTTTCGACGCCGATCTGCTTCCCATTTTTTCCATGATCGGTGAAGACGGAGTGGCTGATTCCTAAAGATGTTCTTTCTCGCTTTTTTTTAAACCAAGAGTGCCTAGGGCCAAACTCTGGCAATCTTGCAATCGGTTCGGCATTGAAAAGACACTTCGCCTTTTTCTTTTGCATCAGAGGTGAGCGTTCCTCAGGCAACCTGAAATGAACATCGAGTCACTGAAAACCCGGATTGTAAGCAACGATGCAGCCCCACACTTTTATTTGCGACTAGACATACCTGATCAGGCGAATGAGCTCAGCATTTCGCAATCGGTTTGGGAGGAACACAATAGTGAACCTCGTTCTTCGCTTTCCTTGATTGCCTCGCGTGGATTCTATCTCGAAAGACGGCCGGAAACGGAAAGAAGAAATCGAGCACAAACGTAGAATGCTTATAATAGAGCCACTTTTTTTCCACGACGGTAGATCTACATGTACGTATAGTAGCAAAATTCCTATACAGTACATTGTACGCACAACCGGCGTACATGTAGAACGCTGCGCGAATACTAGTACCTCTATGCTGTTGCATCGTTACACTTGAGGCGGAGGTCATGAACGCTTTGGCAGCGAGCTCGAGTCTAAAAATAGTGAGAGGGATTTCCCCTTATCTGAAACTGGGTTTTCAATTTCACCGAGCTCCCGACCGAATTTCAAAATAACGGACTTCACCACCAGAAAGAGCAGTGACTTTTTATTCAGTTTCACTTGAAAACCCCAAAACCGCCAGAGCAGCCCCTGCGACAGGGGGACGTGCCTTAATTTCCAGCGATGGGCGCACAAAGTCTGTCATCGACCTCTTTGCAACATCGCGCCCTGATCTCGTCATGGGCATTGACGTCAGCGACACGATCTCGGA
>JAOWAW010137076.1:0-11094 GCA_028565695.1 Nicola tetela
TAGCGGCCTGCTATCGAAAGAACGTTTCCCTGGCGCAAGTTCCCTCGGAGCTTTCAAGGACGATCCTTCTCCTTCCCCGGCGCCATTTTATTTCCTACGCATGCGCAGCCGAAACGGAGCTATGCTGGCTCTTCGTAACCTCCCTAGTATGTCGATTAGAACTACAGACATGGATTCGCAGTCTAGCCCTAGTATGGCTGACTTGATAGCCATTTTGAAGGCGCAGATGGAAGCTTCTGCTCAGCGTGAAGATCACTGGTCAAATATGTTGGAGAAGACCCTCCATTTTCGAATTCAAGGGCAGCCAGCCCAGGCAACCTCTGGCCCCCGCCTTCTCGACGTTGATCATGTCGTCTAGACCTGTCAGCAGCGACAGGCCCATCCTCTTGTCTAGTTCTACTTTGGCTGGTTTTACCGCTTGGCACAAAATGTTTGTTGACTGCGTACAATGCCAGAATTTGGATCGTCAAGAGTAGGCCAACAGTGTCTCCATCAATGTTTCGACGAAGATATCTGACGTTTCTTGAGGGAAGGAGTGATTTCCATGCCGCCAAATGCTGATGTCGACAACATAATCAAAAGTGTCGGACGCTATGTTCACTAGCAGCGTAACCCATTACTTCACCATCTAGATTTTGATGATATATGGTAGCATAAAGGGGAGTCTTTTGACAATTTTTTGACATCGCTGAAGGATCTCGAGTTGGTGAAAGCATGCAATTTTGCAGACACTTCTTTTTGTCATACTTGTTCTGGACGTGTCTGTCGGACATACAAGCTTACACTTGCGCAATGACATGCGGAAATGATGCAAGATCGAATCGTCATTGAAGTTTTTGACATTAACACGAGGCACAAGTTGCTGGTGATTCAGAACCTTACTTTGGATGAAGCCATGAAAATTTGTTGTGCGGAAGGAGAAGCAACGCAGATGAAATATAGTCTTCCGTCAGCTAGCGATGGGACTGCACAAGCCGTTAACCTGGCACGTCGATCCGCAGACAAATGGCAAAAGCAGCAAAAACAAACAGCATGCATCTGGCAACGCGAGAGATTCAAAATCTCAAACGCGCGGCAAGACAGCAAAGCCTACGTCGTCAGATTCAAGCAAGACCTCGAAACGCCCGCGGTGTGGTCGTGCAGCCCACACACGGAACTCTCGTCCGGCAATCGGCCAAACATGCGATGAGTACAATTGGACCGGCCAGCCAAGTCTATACAGCGCACTTCATCATCAGCTGAAAATACTACTGTCACAGTTGCTACATTACTAGCTGCACAAGTTGATTCTGTCAACCTCGACTAGATCCTGGACACCGGCAGCGATATGGATACGATTGGCCTCACAGGGTCGACCGCTCTCGGTGGATTCCCGGGAAACTTGGACACGGAACGCAACGTGCATTGTTCGTACTGCTGATGGCGCACCATTGGGACGTGTTGGCTTTATTTAAGCCACTCTCTCATATGCATTTACTGCAGCTGACCAGAAAACGGCCATACATGTTTATTGTGGATTGAATGACGCACTGTTGTCCCATCGCTCATTGTGCGCTGTGGAAATTCTCCTACAGAACTGGCCACAGCACATTCGGAAAGTTTCCTCCACGCCTACTGCAGCTGAAATTGAGCAAGTCCGCTTTCCTCTTCTGGATGAGTTCTTGGACGTATTTGATGATTCAAAGCTCAAGCCCATGGACGGACTTTCGATGGAGATTGAGAACGCATCTCCTAGTCATGTGCGTGGCGCTCGCCTGATTCCGTACGCGTACCGTGACCAATCAACTTAACACAGTTGGATAACATGGTCAAGGACGACATTATTGAACCAGTCTCTGAGCCATCTGATTGGTGTCATCCAATAAGCTGAATGACGAAGGTCAACGGCTGACGCACCCAATGACGCCAGTACGTGATGCTCTCTCTCTCTAGTGTTCGAAATGCACGCTTCTTTTCTGCCTTGGATGCTCATTACAGCTATTGGCAAATACCGCTATCTGATGCCTCAAAGCCTGTGTCAGCATTTATCACACCATGGTCAAGGATAGCATTATTGAACCAGTCTCTGAGCCATCTGATTGGTGTCATCCAATAGTTGTGGTGAACAAGAAAGGCACGAATGAAAAGTGTCTTGCCATCAACTTTCGTAAGCTGAACGACCAAGGTCAACGTCTGACGTACCAGATTACACCAGTATGTGATGCTCTCTCTGATGTTTGAATGCACGCTTCTTTTCTACCTTGGATGCTCATCATGGCTATTTGGAAATGCCGCTATCTGATACCTCGAAGCCGATGACAACATTTATCACACCATGGGAAGTTTCCGGTTTTGCTTTAGCCCTCAAGGTTTAATCTCTGCTGGTGAGGAATTTAATTACCGCGGCGACATGGCATTTACACATCTACCAAATTCCATCAAGGTTGTCGATGTCTGTCTTGTTCCTGATGATGATTTCTCGACACATGTGGCTTATGTTCAATCTGTTCTCTTGCGTGCCCGTGCGCACGGCATCATGTTCAGTGCACCGAAGTTCAAGTTTGGAGCTTCGTCAGTTCCCTTCTGTGGTCACATCGTGTCTTCAACTGGGTGGACTGTTGATGATGACAAGATACCAGCAATCCAGAATTTCCCCATGTCTGAGAACCACACTGATCCTCCCTCATTTTTTGGTTTGCTTAACCAATGCAGGACCTTCTACCCAAACTTATCGCAGCTTTGTTCGCTGTTGCAACCACTATTGAAGACCTCTTTCGAGTTTACCTGAAATGCTGATCATGACCCTGCTTTCAACATCGTCAAGTCTGCTTTGACCTTGCCACCTATTCCTACTTTCTTCAAGCCTGGCCAACCTCTGCAGCTCAAGACTGATGCCTATGTACTACATGGATTAGGCTATGCACTGTGGCAGCAACAAGATGACCAGTGGCATATTCTTCAATGTGGCAGCCATTTTCTCTCAGACGCAGAATGTCTTGCTGCGGTTTGGGCAGTCAATAAACATTCTCTCTTCTTGTCTGGCACGCTATTTGAAGTTGTCACAGACCACCACCAACTCATTCCTATTCTCAACTCGCATTTTCTTGACCAGATTGAGAATCCTTGTCTTAAGTGACTCGTTTTGAAGCTTTGTTCGTTCCAGCTCAAAGCATTGTGGTGTAAAGGCAAAGAAAATGCACCCACCAACACGTTGCCTCATCATCCAATTGACAAGCTTCAACCTAATGATGAATTTGGTGAAAACCCTGCTCCTTCCGGCGTAAGCATTCACACTTGTCTACACCAAGACGCTGGTTGCATACAGATTGCTAACCTTTGTCTTTGCAACCTTCTGAAAACAAATGTGCTGATTAAATCTACCAAGGCCTTGTTGATGTTGTTCACAATGGATTTCCAGAAAGGTTTAACGACCTCTGCCCTGCAATACAACAGTACTGGACATTTCGAGAACACCTGACAATCAACAACAGTCTTGTGCTCAAAGGTCAGTGTCTCGTCATCCCTTGCACACTTCACAAATGTGTCTTGGTTGATCTTCATACGTTGCATCAAGGTCTCAATCAAACTAAAGCCCGCTCTAGACAAGTCATCTACTGCCTCCTATGTTGAACGACATCACCAACATTGTGCAAAGTTGTGAAGAATGCCAACTGCACACTTCATTGCAACAGAAGGAGCCTATGAAAGTCACCAAAGACTGTCACTCTCTTTTAGCGTTCACCTCAACCAGCGCCAACATCTTCTCTTGCCAAGGCTGGGAGTACCTGGTCTATGTTGATTGTAAGACTGGATGGCCATGTGTTGCCAGGCTTGGGAGATCATCTCCGTCCACAGATGTTATCTGTTCTATTCTGTTCCCTGACGTCAGTGTTTCTGAGTCTATATGTACCTATGGTGGCACACAATTTGCATCTAGCAAGTTTGCTGAAATTTGCGACCATTTGCAAGTCCAGCACATCATGTCTTTGCCCCATTTCCCGTAGAGCAATGGTCATGCTGAGGCCGCGGTTAAAGCAATGGAAATGCTCATTCAGAAGACAACAGTCAATGGCAATCTTGATGTCAATTTGTTTCAACATAGCCTCCTTGTGTGGCATAACGCTTCTGGTGTGTGTGGATGCAGTCCTGTACAGAAATCATATGGTTATTCGCTGCCATCTTTCATCTTGACGCACCATTGCAGCTTTCCTCCTGACTGGTAAGTTGCAGCCAACGCAGCAGACGTCACCAGCACCCAAATCAACCTCTGCCAATGCAAGTATTACTATTCCTCTGCCAAAGAGCTTTCTGCATGGAAACTCAGCGGTCATGTGGATGTACAAGACCCACACTTGAAGTTGTGATCTCAGAAGGGGTGGTTGTTGGTACAGGAAAGAACTGCAACTACTTTGTAAACTGCCGAGTGGATGTATTTACTGGCGCAATCGCCGTTTCCTCAGACCTTTTGTACCTACTGTCACTTATCCGACACAGCCATTCGTTGTGGCTGAAACATCATCAACTGGTCCTGCTCAAGCTGACTTTCCAATATGCCGCAGCACTTGCTCGAGGAAGCAGCCAGATTGTTTGCACATTAAATCAACAAAGGAAAGTCATATGTATAATTTTGTATCAGATCTTGCCCAAAATGCTTATGCCATTATTTTGGCTTGACTTAATGTATATATTTCATGCTTTTGTATTCTCAGATAAAATTGTCTTTTATCTCAAGAGGGGTGTGATATGTGCCACCATAAATGTTTGAGATACATGTTACTGTTGTGTTATTATTTTGTTATGTACGTATTTATTTGAACTCATAAACTGGCTGTACGCATTGTCAGAATTTTTTGCACTCTTTGTCCACCCAGTGTTGTTCTTCTCTCTTGTTGTCTTCACATCAAGACAAAATCTGTTCCTGCCTCACTCGTGTTTGTGAGTTTCTAGGGACATAACAGGGACATGACGTGGAACGTCTGCGCAGGATCCCCTACCCTCCTGTAAAGTTTGCTGAATCAAGTCAATCCGTAAAGAGAATTTCCCCAGAAGTCTCGGGTACCAATGAGTGCTGCCCACATGCTGTTCAACTGCAACTCTTGCCAGCTCCTACTGTTAATTTGGTCAACCTATTTACATGCCCAGCTTATTTTCAAGGTCTCTGGATTTAGCGCACAATCGTTTAGCTCCAGATCAAAGACGTGGGTTAGTATTGAAGTTTCTTGTTTTTAGATCTTGCCAACCAATGCCAAACATGGTGTGTTTTCCAGACATCAATGAATGCAAGGAGGAAGAGGCGTCATGCAGAAAAGAAATGGTTTGCAAGAACACCGTCGGTTCATTTACCTGCCTTTGTCAAGATGGTTCTCACCCACAAAATGATACTTGCCCATGTAAGTGATTAGACAATAAGGCAAGAATGCAAGAAGCCTAGGCATGGCAGAATACAAGAAGGTCATGCATGGTAGAACGTAACAACTTTAGCTGTTTTGCAATAGGAAGGATGCCATGGTTAAAAAAAAGCACATTACTTGAACAGCACCTGCCTGATGACGTTGAGAAAGTGACCAGGAGAGAAACCAGAGTTTAGCAGTGGTATGCAATAAGTTCAGATGTTCTTTACATAAGTAAGAAAAGCGCTGAAAAGGGTATCAGCTAGAGGTGACTTTTTTGCATTCTGTCATTTTGTTCACAGCACTGACCACCATTAATGATGGTGGAGGCAGTAACACAGTTGCTATTATTGGAGCAGTTGGTGGTGGTGTTGCAGCTCTTGTCATTTTGGCTGTTCTGGTAATTAAGAAAAAGCAAAACAAACACAAGCAACGTCCTAGTAAGTGAAAATGAGCTCTAACTGTCAGCAGATGACAATGATTTGAGGCACATTGTGAATGTTACCCTGTCAGCATGGACATTTTAAGTATTAATATGGACTGCGGCAGATCGAGGAGGGGATGACAGGAATTGATGCTATTACAGCTCAAACGGTTAGACCAATTAACTGGTTACCCAGTTAATGAGAAGTAACAACCAGAGAGCTAATCACAAAGGGATTAACCATTTTAGCCTATCTGTCACATGCAAGTATGATCAAAGTGTGCAAAATTAGACAAAGAGTTAGAAAATCCTTCTTTGTCCAAACTTGACCAAAATGTGGGTCTATGAGGACACTAATTGTTTGCATGTAAGTATGGGTGGTAACTGCATGGCTGTAACGGCCCCCAAAATGCTAGAAATCTCGCAGAATCATGTCAGCTGCCACCTGAGGGTGAAATATCAGCCTTTCCTATTGGGAAGAATCTTAGTTGGCGCTTACATGGGTTATAACCGGTTAATTGGTTGATAAAAAAAAGGTTAACCATTAAGCTGATTTTTCCAACCATTTGAGCCCTACTATTATGTTTTGATAAAGTTCTCCACACAAAAGTGTCCAACCATTAGTAAAACTCATGGCTATATTGTTTTGTTCGAAATTACACAGGATAAATCAGCTATAGCATGCCACACAGTCGCCCAACCCTTACAATCCTACTCACCATTCACTATTAGTGACTCTGCAAATTACTTTCTAATTATTCTTGATAAACTTCCTTTTTCTACTTTGAACAGCTCTCCACTGGGTGAAACGAGGGAAAACATCCAAGACATCAATGGCCATGGCTAACGTGCCTCCTCAAAGCACCAGTTGTGCAGACATCGGCGGAGAAGAGGTTTACGACTGCCCGGAAATGCTTGAAAGCTCTGTGGCGCCGCCAAAAACTTATAGTGCATAACCAGTTGAGACTGTAGGAGGTGTGTATGAAGTAAAGTCTACTTCAGCACTGCGTCCATCTCAAGTTGAGATGACATTTCCATGAACAAAAAGCTCTGCTGCAGTTCCTAAAGAGCATCCATATAGCAATTAAATGACATAAACCTTTGTCCCAGACACTCAAACCAGTTCACTGATTACACCGGTGAACGAATGAACGCAGCAGAGGCAAACACTTAAGAAGAGATAATAGAGACAGTTTGAAAGTTCATGGTCATACATTTGGCCTTACTATTAAGCTTTGCAGTTCTTTAACCTAGAAAATGACTCAAATTTTTCAGTTTTCTGTTTGGGTTACTTGTTGCACTTAATTGTTCAAAGATTTTTCCATTGTCTGTGATTTTCCTCACAAGTGTTTCCCTCTTTTTCCTTTATAGCTTCTGCATTAGATTTAATTTTTGAAACCGAAATTCTAGTGCTTTCAGATAATAATCACGCCCTTGGTAGTATTGCATTGGATTTGTAGAAAAGGAGCTGTAGGAATTGTGAAGGATGGAATATGGGAGCCCAGGGTCAGATAGAGACACGCATTCATTCAAAATGCAAGTCAAGAGTGACATGACAGCCCTGAAGGCTTGATATGCCATTTTGCAACTTTTACATAACATTTTCAAAAACCCATTTGTGCAATTTCTGAAAAGAACAAACGACTAAACTAATTTGTATTCAATACTGAATTTTTCAAAAGTGCGATGGTAAAAACTAGAGCTACGGATTTTTTGCTCATTTTCTCATCACTAACCCTAATAATCTAAACACAACAAGATCACCCGTGGTTTTATTGCTTTCTTCAAGCAAACACGCACGACCAGAATGACCCGAAGGGATTAACAAAACCTTCAATGGTTCACACTGTTTATGACAGTGTGAACTATAATTGAAGTGAGATAGCGCTGGTTTTGTTCCATTGCTAGGAAAGTTACGCCAGAGGAAGGCTGCTAGTGAAACATTGGGTTAACTGGCGAGGAAGAGAAGAAAAGCAGTCTCCATGCATACAGACGGAAACGCATTTTCAGAATCGAAAGGATCTCGCAGAAAGACAAGAAAAAACTTTTTGTAGTATTATGATGTACATATGAAATGGGGAGGTATTCATCAAACGTCAGTTTGCAGCAATGTTAAACTGCGACTAAAGCTTTTAACAATTTTATATAGAGAAATTAAACAGATTATCTGTATGAAAACCTCTACGGTGGTGACTCAGACTGGCTTGATGTATTACCAGCCATTCCCAGATAAAACCACAATGGTTGGTTACTTTCTCAAGATGTGACCAACTGCTGTGGTGATACGACCACTGGTAATGGTTTCTGTGGAGCCATGGTGCCCTACTGTGGCTTGCAATTGTTTTCCAACGTAATAACAATTATAGTCATGTGATCTGTGTCTGTCAGAAGACCCATGATGCCATTGTGAAAGTGAGCAGCATAGACCAACAACACAGTTTGTATGGTGACATTGGCCATAGTATCATACGTATGTCAGCCTGCATCAATGTGAAAAAGGCCAAGCACGCCATGCAGTCAGAAGAAACTCTTCGCCCGAGACATTTCACCAGAAATGCTTCTGTCTTCATTAAAGACAAACCAACAAGCTCTTTGTCCGTGAAGACAAGTGCCATGGTGAAAATCTATTTTTTTATGAGTGCAAATAAAACAAGGTCATTTTGTTTGCATCTATGAAAAGACTTTTCACCATGGCATCTGTCTTCATCAGTCATACAAAAACCGACACAGGAATACAGAAGGCTAGGAATGGCAGAAACGTTGCCACATGGACCAGTACGTAAACACTTCCTCATAACTGTGAAAAAGTCCATATGGTGGGTAAACCAGGGATGCACAGAAATGGCCCATCCCATAGTAGCTAGTGACCTTCTCCAGATCAATGCGAGCTTAGTGACAGAAGTAACACACAAATGTGTTACTGCAAAAGTGTTGCAGCAATTCAGACAGAAAATCTAGTGTTGACAATCTTGAACCCCTTTTTTTCTTCAAATCAATTAATTTATCAATCAGGGAGGCCTGCTCGTCTAGCACTCGGGGAAGACCACAGTCAGACTATACAATAGGGATGGTAATTTTATAGAGAGTGGCGTAGTGTTAGCCACCTGCTGAGTCAGATTCTCCAGTCATCCTTCACATATTATTGAGACAGTAAATCACTACTGAACCAGTTCCTACTTGTGTATCGAAGGCAGTACTGATTCGGGCATGCAGAGTCACACAAAAATAAGGATGCTCACTCTAGTGTCTAAGTGATCTTAGTAGTAAGACGAAAACACCCAGAAGAAGAAAGATCAGTGAAATTGACATTGACAAAATATATGGAGTTCTCATCCACATAGTTGTACAAATGGGCTGTATGCATCTAAAAAAAAGTCACTAGATAAATCGATTAAGAACATTCACGGTTAATCAATTGCAAAATAGGCCAATTGTCACAGCACTGCGTTATACCCTTGACACTTGAATAACAATGATGACAAAAATACTTTAAACATCTCCAGCATCCCACACACCGCTTCATATATGCAGCTGACACAGCTTGTGTGGTATGAGAAAACTGATTTGTTTTCCATAAATCGCTCACCACAAACAATTAACCATCCACTTGCTTAGGAGTGCAAATTGATAGTTGAGATGACATTGTGGAAAAAATTTGCTATTAAATTTTAATAATGTGACACGCAATGTGTAGTATTTGTAGTTAAAATTTTGCCTTGAATACAAAGAAACATAGCAAAAACAAAGGATTTCTTTCTTAATATCAGCAAAATTTAAACCCTGGTAATTGTGAGAAAAATATGATTGTGGTCCAGGCTAGTCTTGAGCTGTAGAATTGTGTGTAAGAAAGAGTATTTGAGCATTCAACAATGTTGTGATGGCTGTGGTCCATGCATGGAGCACTAAATTGCTACACGGAGACTTACTCAGTGTTTTTAATGTTGCAATTCAGCTGCATGTTGCCATACTTGTCCTCATCAATAAGCACTGTTCGTCCGTCGCAAAAAACCCAATCTTGCCACACTTCCTGTGCAGGCTTTGTTTTCACCATCCACTGCTGACTGCCGCCAGCATGGACATGTGTTTCAATAGGCACGCGGACATCAACCTTCTCCCTTGCGACTGTGACACGCATGTGAACACGGCCAATGTGCTTGCCTTCAAACGTGAAGTCGGTCTGAGTAGGAATGACCTGAGGCACGTGGCAAGATACACACAAATCAAACTGAGCCTCAGAGTGGTCAAAACGTTTTTACTACCACATCAACTTCTCCACTTCACAAGTGTCTGCTTGTCTCACTGGCCAGGTAAAAAAAAACCAATGTGACGAAGCCATGCGGCCCACCCAGAGCATACATGTATATACAAAATTATCAATCATAAAATAAAAGGAAAGTTGTTGTGTGCATTTCTCTGTCTGTGTAAACCACCAATGAAAAGGCAACAAGTGCAAATTGAGCTGAGGGTCCATGAAACTCCAACCCAGGCCATTGTTGCTTGTTCTTTGGCTAATAAAGCTAGGGCTGGGCAGTACAGTGAACCCCTGCTTAACCGCACATATTTGTCACGCCTGAAAAAATCTAGATAAGTGAGGGCACTGGATAAGTGAACAACGAATATTTCGAGGCAAGTTGACGATAGGCAGGACATTGACATGATGTACATGTATATGTACATTGTGTGTGCGTGTATAGTCAAACATATATTAGGTAAATTAAACTTTAACTTGAAGAAAAAAAGTAGCTGATCTTTTCTTGCACCGCTGTGACTGTTCTCCTCTGCTTGATGGCTGCCAGAATTCGCTGTTGCTCATAAAGTAGAGGTAAGAAGTCTCAGTTGTCGCTTGCCGCCGACTCAAGAAAGGAAACGACTTTCAGCCCACTAGAAAATGCTTTGGTAAGGGTCAATCACCAAGATTTAAAATTAGGGCTTTCAAAAAGTAATGCAGACATCCTCATGTACAAAGTTTTCTGGAAAGGTAAACCGAATAAGTGAATGGAAATCCATAAGTTTTTGACAGTTTGTTACATGAACTCATACACCAGTTGTGGTACACGAGGGCCGGTTGTGCTGTATACACTATCAGTCTTGTACGTTTGTTTCCAGTAAATTCTGTGCGGATACCGCGGGATCCGGAAAACCAGGGACGGGATAAGCAAGGGCTCACTGTATATCTACAGAGTCAGGCCCATACCGATGGGGACTGAGGATGGGTTTCTCCCACGATTTGTGTGTGTGTGTGTGTGTGTGTGTGTGTGTGTGTGTGTGTGTGTGTGTGTGTGTGTGTGTGTGTGTGTGTGT
>JAOWAW010137098.1:0-11093 GCA_028565695.1 Nicola tetela
GGGAGAAGCTTGAATGAGAGACTAATCTTGCTCGTTTTGTGAGGTTCATGGGAACTTATGCGCTAATTCGCTGACAACCCTAACCTAATCCTTTTGAAGAAACATTTTTTTTTAAGCCTGGCACCCTGCTTTTGGAAACTTGTAGAAATCTCAAATCATCCCAACTTTCACACTTAAAGGCCATCATGAAAGACATCTATTGTTCAAAACAGTGGCAAAAAAGTTTTGCCCCTATGAGGAGAAAATGGTGGTTGGAAATTCTAATGTTGAAATTTGTATAAGTTCTAGCACCTTTATATAATGTCCTGTCAGGTTGTTTTTAGTATGTGAGCTTAGGATGGGAGTCATGGGACCCTTTCAGAAACGGTACTACAGCTTTTCAAATTTTTAGTTAGAAATTGCACATCAAGACCTGGGGGGGGGGGGGGTGCGCCACAATTGAATTTGCCTTAGTGTGTCTTTTGGCACTTCCATGGGCACAATTGGCAATTGGCAAGACCCTGCCTCCAGCCAGTGTAATTGCTTAAGAACCGGTACTTGTGTAAACTCACATACTGTTTCTTCATATCATACTACATGCAATCGAAGACAGCTTATGCCCAACTCACACCAAACCATCTTGAAGTAACACTTTCTTATTCACTTACGTGTCTCCTTTGACATTTTACCTGGCACAGTGAATAACATCCTGCCTTTGGTGAATGTCACGTGACCTTGCTGGTTCTCTTTATACAAGAGTACAAATGACAAGAGTTGCAATGATGGTGCAAGAAAAGCATCTTGACATCTGTCAATACTTGTGTAGAATTTCCATAGTGTTGTGTTTCAACTACAGGTAAAACCTGTGTAGACCGACCGCCCTTGGCCACGGCCAAAAGTGGTCACCATAGTCAGATGGTCTTTCTGCACAGGTGTGTACATGTACTACTACATACACACACTGCATTTCATAGAGGGCATGCGTGCGTGTGTTTGCATTTACGAATGCCTATCTCTTCAGCTATTTCCTGCTATCTGACATCTCCAGCACCTCATTCGCTGAGCTTGGTCAAGAGCTTGGAGGAGCCACTTCATCTACAAACGATACTGTTACACTGTTGAATCAGCCTCCATGACCATGTAGAGGTCTCCAAGTCACAGTTTGCACGGAGCGTACACAATGCCTGGTGTAAAGTCTATTCTGCAATACACATGTACACAGTGCACAGTGTACAGACACCAAAGGAACTAAGGCTAAGTGTCGTTAATTTACAGGTGTCCTTAATTCCCAGGTGCACTCACTTCTACACAATATACACCTTAGTTTGATCAGTAAGATGTTGGGAAACAATATATTAGCTTCTTTTCTGCTATACATGTACTATGCTTTAAAAAGTCATCTTGTCAACAACCAGAATGTGTGAGCAGAAAGCAAACAAAGTGTTTGTTTTTTTCCGGATTACTCAACTAGATTGAGTGACTCTTTTGTGCGAAGCTTTGCTACAAGTTTTGTATCATGACACATGTAGTAAAGATCAATGACATCATATGTACACATGTTTTCATGTATGTGCACACTGGCCGGCGCCATGCATATGCACGTATGACAAACTCTGGAAGCAAAAATCCAAACCACACGCCTGTCCTGTCTGTATTTGCCAGGTTCAAATCCGTATAAAATGATACCTTGGGCGCTCTGGATGGGTCTGCATTTCGTAATTCACAGGTAGCTGCATTTCTAAGCGTCCGTGTGTATCAAAACCACACACAAAATCAAAGGGACTGTAACAAGCTGTCTGCATTTTAAGAGGTGTCTGTTTTTCTCAGGTGTCCGCAAGGACAGGTTTGACTGTACTGTAGTCTACATTCTCCTGGTCACTTGCATGACTGCACTTGAAAAGTGGTTGTTATAAGGTGTAGACCATGCTAAAAACCATGGTCATTGGCCGCGTTGAGCAGGTGGTCATTCTGTGAAGGCTGATTTGAATGTAAAACCAATCATCGCAATTAAAATAGGTCATTTATAAACAGGTGGTTGCTCTACACGAGTGGTTGCTAAGGCAGGTTTTACCTGTATTTGCTGCTGCCTCAGCACGCATTGCTGACATCAGTGGTGGACTGCATGCCGATCGAGTGCTTGGTCCAGCCAGTCTTCCAGTTAGCCCACAGTGTGATTTAAAATGAACATGACATTTGACCTCCTCCCAGTCGACTTCTGTTCATTTTGTGAGCTTCATACAAACTTTTGCAACAGCCCCTTAGGTATAAGGACTGGAAGGTGGTGGGGAGGGGGGGGGGGAGTTCTTTAGTGGGATCATGAGTGCGAACCTATTTTTCAGATTTCTGAAAGTACTGTTTTTATATAGCTCATAGACAGTTCTTTTATGTGTTCTCTGCTCAAGTGCTTTTCCTTGTCGCTGGCAACAGGGCTCCAGTGGACAATCACGATATGCCCATGACTTGGCAAAGGAGAACGACAAGCAGGAGGCTTACCGGGATCTGTATGCCTATTTCAAGGTGTGTCCTGTGGCTGCAGTTTGTGTGAAAGGCTTTGATATTTGTATGGTGTCCACGTTCTGCTTCATTAGTTTATCATTGAATTGTACATAGACATGTATAATTGGATGTACATGTATGCATGGTACATGCGTATGAGTATGCATGTTGGTCTAATTTTGTTTTCAATCTTTGTTTTTCTTAAACGGGAACCCACCCTTAAAATCGACGTTAGCTCAAATGATGGGACAATACACCACCTCCTTGAGGAGGGACGAGCCATCAAAGTTGAGCATTGTAGCGCCACCATGGCGCCACAGTCTGTGACGTCATTGGAGCGCCGATGCTGGACACGTTTATCTCAGATGTTATATACATGATATTACTCACCTGCAGAACTATGTAGACTATAGGGAACTTTAGCTACATAACCATGTATTTCCGACATGCCAGCCCTGAGCAGTTGATTGCCTTAGTGGTTCAATGATCTCAGAGGGGTGTGTTACGGCTGTGACATGACAAAGTGTCTCTATCGAGTACGACCAACAAATGACAAAGATGACATAGACACAACCGTATTTATAAACACCAGACACCTGAAACATCAACAACCACCTGAACACATAACCACCTGGATTTAACACCTAGCACTTGACACAACGGCTGCATGGCACCAAAGTGACCCAACTTCAGCCACCAAACTTGAAAACCAGATGGAGTTTCAGGGTAGGACCACTTGCGTTGGTTTTGCAACGCCAAGGCCTACATAATGTGAAGTTTTCATTTTAGGGTTGGGTTCCCCTTTAAGCAAATTCTGTATGCATGCTTCTGCCATTCTCATTTGTCTTGTCTGTCATGTCATTTTTTCTGTGTCTGTTTGGATACATGTGATTGCGTAGATGGCTGATGTCATTGCTACCAATGCTCATTGTTTGTGTGTTGCAGAAGTATCAAGAGTGGGAGGAGCAGCTTGGAGAAGGGCAGTGTGAACCAAAGACAGTGAAGCTGTTCATCTGTGGCAGTCCGGGAGTGGGCAAGTCACAGTTGTTGGAGAGTATACAGCATTCCTACTTGAAATTTTCTGGAGGAACGACTGATGGAGATCAAGAGTGGAGTCGAACAAAGGGGATCAATATTGAGTTGATCTTCAATGACGAGATAAGGTTTGTTGAAAAATGAATTGTTGTGTTGGAAAGAGGCAGTGAAGAGGGTATCATTTGAAAAATATCATTTGAGCTGGGTCATGGGAAAAGGACCCAACTGCGCATTTCTGGCCAAATCAACGCATTTACAGAAATACTAACTCATGAGATCCAGGAGCACATCAAAGGAAAAATATTGAAAAAGCTCAACCCATGGTGAAGATGTGATATTTTCAAGTCATGGAATCCATAGACAAAGTACATGGTGCTCATTCTTTAAACTGGCGGTCACTGCAGTATCTCACCATGCAGCCAACATGTGACTGGACCATTTCACATGAGCTGGAATATAATTTAATTTGCCTAAGATTTTGTAATTTGCTTTTCTCTAATTTTCCTGTTCTAATGTGATGTCGGTTCTCTTCTGATTCTAAAATTAAAGGACAAACGAAGGTTCAAAGGTTCAAAAACTTCCGTAATTCATATAAAAACGAATGCCCATATATGGTGGCAAACCTTCTATAAACCATTCGTTAAGAAAGCTGGGGTCTTCTGGCCTGCTCCACATGATCATGCATGAAAGTTCACAACCTGTTTCAAGCTGTTTGTGGCTTTGTGCCCCAGAAGTGCTAGGTTTGTAAATCAGTCATGTAAAATAGAGACTGCTGACCGTTGGAGACCAAGACGCAATGGAAAAGTAGATCTACACTGTTTTCTACTATTTGATCGCTGATACATCACAGTGTTGGCCCTGCCAAACTGCCCCAGGCTAACAACAGTCCCAAGGCATAGATCCTTCGGGAATCCTGTCACATAGAAATAGAACCCTTTGTTAAGTCCAGCAGCACCTTCGTTCACTCCTTAATCTAAATTATATTTGTCTGTAAATAGTATTGATTTGAGTCTGTCTTGGGTGACATCCCTTTGTTTTTGTAGTGCGTGGGACTTTGCTGGCCAGATGGAGGACTATGTCACACATGAGTTCTTCTTGACAACCAGTAATACACTCTTTCTGGTGATTGTGCGACTTGATAATGATCCATCAACGCAGAAGTCGCAGCTTGCTCGCTGGCTGCGGTTTATCAAGACTTGTAACCAAGGCAACCATGGCCTGTATGCTGAGCGACGCAGTACGCGAAATGCAGCTGAGCTTGCAACACGTCAGGGGTTGGACTTGCTGGTATGTCTGTTACACCTGAGATGAGGATGTAGAACATAGCAGAATTTGGCTAGTACTGTAGTCACATCATTTTAAAATGAATATAGTTAGATATTTCTCTCTACACTACCCTCTCTTTCATCTCTTGTGCGTTACTTATTTTCCTCTAGTCATCTGCTCCCTCCCCCTCCCCCCTTCTCTCTCTCTCTCTCTCTCTCTCTCTCTCTCTCTCCCCACTCTCTCTCCCTCCCTCCCCCTCTCTCTTTCTCTGTCCGTGTTATATATGGTACTTTGCTTTTTCTTTCCACAGCATGCACCAGTGATTGTGGTATGCAGTCATGCAGATAAGTTCAAGGGTGCTGAAAGTGATGTCCGACATGAGAAAGTGAAGGAACTCGTTGATGAGCAGCGGCAAATTTTCAAGGACTACTTGGAGATTGCTGAGCAGGTGTTCTTTGTTAATTGTTGCAAGGTGATGCGTGATCTGAAGGATTACATTTTGAAGCGGCGGGCAAAGCTTCTGAAGGTAATGGACATGACAAAGTACTGGCCCTTGAACGAAAATTGTGACTGGGTTACAGCACAATATTTGAAATGGATTATGCAAGTCTTTGTCAGCTTTCTTTTAGATTTTTAAAGCTCATTCCAGGTTTGTTAGTTGTGTGCTTATCTCTTCTTGGTTTGCTATCACAGGAACAGGCAAAGATCCCGCTCCTCTGTCAGGTCATCATGAAGGAGCTTCAGGAGCAGAAATGGCACCAAAAGGATGCAGATAGCTTGGTGCCATTTGAAGACTACCACAAATGGGTGGTGAACAATGTGAACCCTCTGGTGGACGAGACTAGGCTAAGAGGTGTTACCAAGTGTCTAATGAGCTCAGCTAGTGTAAGTCTTTCCACTTGAGTTAGGAATGTTGCTCTTTTATGATCTCCCTCTCTCTCTTTCTTCATCTCTCTCTCTCTCTCTCTCTCTCTCTCTCCCCCTCCCTCCCTCCCTCTCCCTTTATCTTGATTTGCACCTTTTGCTGATAGGGAGAAAGTATTCTGTAATGTGTTAACCCTATCCCAACTGGGGGGAGGGGGGGTTGATCTAATACTGCAAATAAACACTCATTTTGTTTGAATGTGATCAAATGGGGTGGCTATGCACATGCATACATTATGTGCACGAGCCTAACCCTAACACCACTAACCCTAGACCATATGTTACTATGGAATATGGTAGTCCACTTTCAAATGAAGCAAGCATTCATTTGTGGTATTGTTGTTGGGGTGAGGAGGGGGTGTCTTTGAGCCCCCTCTTATACTTTGCCCTGCAGCTTATAAAATCTATAACATCAGGTATGGTGGTGAGCAGCCATGACTTTTCCTCTCTGTTAATTTGAAAGAGTCTGAGATATTGCTTTGTCCAGAACTGAGCCATTGCCATAGCAACAGGTAAATGTGGATTGACATGCATGTTCCGATGGGGGTGACTATTGGTTTTTGCCACAGTACTTTGTTTTTGCTCTTTCTCTCCTCTGCCTCTGTGCCATTTGTCCCCCAAGGTCTTTTCCCCGATTGTTAAGTTTGTTAAAGCCCAATTAATGTACACAACCCTAACTTTTTTTACATGGCAATGTTTACACTGTATAATTGCCGTATACACAGTATGCAGAAACTTTGACCCTCAGTAACTCTGTAAAGAGCTCTCCCCTGACCAATCCACTGTGGTGGTGAAGTTAACTTATCAATGTCAATGTAAGTACTGATGGCTTCTGTCCTGGCTGTTAAAGCTGAATAGCATGGGGGAGGGCTCAAAAAGCCTGATTTTGGAGAGCAAAAGGCCCAGTGGGATAGCTTCTGTGCATGATAGCTGCTGTCTCAGGTGTCCTCTGGTCAAGTGATCAGTTTCGTCTCAAACGAGCACAGTTCTTTTTTTTTTTAAATTAAGTTCTTATCATTGCCCTTCTATCTTATCTGCTCAGGTGGTCTACTTCGATATGAGTAAGCTTCGGCGCTGGCTTGTCTTGGATCCCGTTTGGCTGTGCAGGGATGTGCTGGGCAAGATATTGATGCCGCAGACATACACATCAAGGGAGATTGACGCAGGACGCAATGGTGTTGTCAGACGTGAGGTCTTTCGCAAAGTGAGTTCTCTCTCTCTCTCTCTCTCTCTCTCTCTCTCTCTCCCTCCCTCCTCTCTCTTTCTTTGATCTATGGTTGGCACTTTAGTGTGTACCCAGTAGCAGTAGGAGTTGACTTTGTGGACTATCAGGTTTATTGCTAATGAGCAGATCTACTGATGTCATTAACAGTCAATTTCATTGTCTGTAATGAAAAAGGGACCCCAAATTTGAAATATGTGTTTACTTATACTCATACAAATGTGTTTATTGCAATGTCAAATTAATGAATTTGACCAAAAGTAAAGACAGATAGTTTCTGAGTCATTTAAGCAGTAATTGTGCCTGATTTTTATTGAATCTTTTTTTCTTTTGTTTGTTTGCGGTGTTGATACCTTGCAATCATGGTAAGAAGAGTTGTCTTTTTCTTTCACGTGTAGCTGTTCCCTTGTGCCAACCAAGATGCTCTGCTGGAGCTGATCACACATTTTGAACTTTGCTTTCCACTGGACAGCGAGTATATACAGTTGCCTTCAACAATCATGGATGAGCAACCAGGCGGAGTTGTGTGGCCATCATCATCACCATCACCCAGTGGCTGTGAACTGATCACTGTTGGTCGGCGTGCAACATGCACTGACAACACTGATCTCTTTTCTCCAGGCTTCTTCCCACGTCTGCAGGTGAGTTCTTAATTTTCCCCATTCCTTCTTTGACTAGCATGTTTTCGTTGGGATAGGGCAAATGGCTGCTATTGCTGTGTGTGGGTTTCATGTCAGAGCATTGTGGCACATGAAGTGTTAATAATTTTGTACGTTTCTTTATCATATCCTTTAGGTGGGCATACGAAGGTTCTTCCGCCCAGCTGATGACGACTTGTGCTTGTGGAGAGGTGGTCTCTACATGAAGCACAACCCAGGTGGTGAGCGGGAGACAGAAACACTGCTTGAGCTCATCCAGGAGCGCCACTTGGATGTCTGCTGCCGTGGCAAGAAGGAATGGGCACGTGGCTTGTGGGAACACCTGGAGACCGTTCTTCAGTGCTGCAAGAAGACACTGGAGCAAGCTTGCCCTCGACTACGACTTAGCACTGAGGCTCTGAGTGTGGCAAGTTTGTCCAAGGCCCGTGCTGGGGGAAGAGACCGTCTGAGCTATCCCGTCGAGAGCCTGTGCTCAGAGGAGCGAAGTGGTGTAGAATCGGTGTGCCACTTTCAAGTTCCTCACCTCAGTGAGCGCATTGTGGACCTGCTATACTGTGGTCTAGATTCGCTGTCCTTGCATGAACGTGGCATTCGCTCGCACATTATGTATCTTGATGAGTCTGTGATGGAAAAGCTGAACAACATGCTGTCTCCTCTTGATAAGCACAACCGTGATTGGCGCTTACTTGCACAGCACCTGGCACTTGGTGACCAGATCGAGCTCTTCAACATTCAGCCGAAGGATGCAGCTCGTCGAGTTTTGGAGAAGTTTGCTGAGAGCCCAAAGGCCACCATCAAGAGCCTGATCGACCTTCTCCGCAACAAGGTCGGCCGCAGTGATGTGGCAACAATGCTGGAGAATGAAGTCCAGCAGATGCTTCAAGCTCTTCGTAATCCTGCGTAATTTGAAGACTGAAGACAATCTTGCATATACTCAACGAATTGAGAAGTTGAGTGTGTATGTGAGAGAGAGGGTGGGAGGAGCCTTGCAATTGTCTGGTTTGTTTCAGTGAATAGCTGTTTTTGTCCATGAGTGCCAATCGTTCTTATTAATACTTGACTGTTTTCGTTATTACATGGAATCTCACTATACTTTCCTCAAAACTTCTGAAAAAACGTACATTACTTCAGCTTATTTGCACACAGCAGTAATGTTCATGAATTCTGATTCTTTCTTCTCTCTTGCAGTCTCTGTTATGCACATAATCCAATTTTAGTTAGGAATGTTTGCTTTGAATGTTCCATTTGGAGTTGATTACTATTATTTGAATTTCATTCTTCAGCCCTTACTAGACATTGGTTTGGTTCATGAAAACTGTATGCATGTGCATTGTGTGGCTGCTGGAGGGTGATTGAACTTTAGACTCTCAGCATGTAGATATATATCCAGGTCTACAAGCGTTTCTGAAGTTTAAATGTGGATCGATATCAGAAAGCTAGAGCTAAAAGAGACATGCTCTATAGCTGATGTATGCAACTCTTGTCAAACTCATCCACGTAACCACGTATGGTGATCATGGTGAAAAATGTAGTCACAACTTATGCAGTTCACAAAGCTTTGGTAAGCTTAGCCAATAGGCTGGAGTACACTGGAAACCATAAGAACATTGACTATCACAAGACTCGCTCTAATTGTAAGTAGCAATTGTGGTGCATATATTAGAGACCTTCACTGGTATATCTTGGAATGTCACCAGCCACCGACATACTCGTGTCCAGCAGCTGGTTGGAGATGACAGTGGACAGTTAGAGGTCAACCAACCAATAAACTTGACTCCACACGTTTTCTTCCATAGTCCACCTTGCTGAAATTATGGTGTGGACTCCAGAATCATGTAGGAATGTGTGCATGTATGTGTTGAGAAATGCTTCAATATTGTCATGGAACTCTCAGGACACTGAAAATGCAGAAAAGTGCATACTTTCGGCTCTGGATTTATAAAATTTTCCAGGGAGCATACCCCCAGACCCCTCTAGCAAGCTCAGGCTTCTCCCTTGTATGGCTCCACTCACTGCTTTGTGCATGGACAGTTGGGCTAAAATCCTGGTGACAACACTAGTATCCATTATGGTAGATCTACACCACTCTCAAACATGTCACAGGCTCTACAACAAATGAACCTGTAAAATTCAGGCAAGTGAAAAACCATGGCTGTAACATTTGCCCCAACTTAGCAAGATTAGCCTTGCTCATGCAGTACCCTGTCTCGCTCTCTCTCATCAGACTCCTAATGAACACAAGAGGGTGGTTGCTTTGTCACAGAGAAGTATGCATGGCACAAGTTAATGGCCATTGAAGGAGAATAACTTAAAATAAATCAACTCTTATCCGAAATGTACACATATTGTAGTAATGTTCCACCCACAAGGCTTCTGCCTTTATTTTCATCCTTCAGCACCTGTATCTGCTGAGTAGGCCACACACTGGCAGTGCCCAGTACCAAAGTAACTGGAATAAAATATTGACATGGTTTAAATAAAATTATCTACAAACACAAACATGCTGGTCAACAGTAAAAAACAAACAAACAAGTAAACAGGCTGAGGCCATTACTACTTGGAAAGGCAAAGGTAACAGAGGATTGAGAAGCAGTGGTAGTCAGCAAAGTAAAGCATGAATGGTGACATTTCACTTGCAACAAGTAAAAGCATGTATATACAAAGCACTGGTAAACAGTCCATGCTCGGTGACATCAATAAAAATCAGTGAGAAACAATTCAGAGTAAAAAACACCACACAAGTGCACAAAGGTCGTTTAAAAAGTTTTGAGTCATAATAAGTCAGAGTTCATGGGATTATAAATTTGTGACAATTGGGGAGAGGGTCACTCAAGGTCACAAAGAATGTGGCAAAGATTATGAAGAAAAGAAAGGCAGAGAATGATAGATTACTGTTTGTCCATAAGGGCTAAGAGCTCCTTTTCTTCAGAGTCTGCATACTCATCAGCACTGCAAGGAGAGAGGGAGAGAGAGAGAGAGAGAGAGAGAGAGAGAGAGAGAACACATGCACAGTCAAGTACTGGTAATCTGCATAATTTTGCCAAGCAGACCAAATGCCTTAAGAGTGCAGTATCCAAACATACATGAGATAGCGCACTCTATTTCCATGATCTCTTGGGATGCAGACATGCAAAAGCAAATGAAAGCAATTGTCTGATTTTGTATGCCAATACATGTCAATTCGAAAAGAAAGGTGTAAGCAATAGAGCACTTCTCACATGTAAAAACACAAGAAGCGAAATGAAAATTACAACAGCAGCAATTGGCCCGTATTCATCAGTTGATCACTGCCAGTCTGTACAGAAACCAAAGGAGAGAGGAGCAAGAAAGAGAGAGACCTACAACACTAGTACAAGACTAAGCCCATTCTGTTTCTGGATCTAATCAAGACAGAAGGGCTATAAGACATAGCAGCCGGTCCCAGGGCTGTACAGGTGTGTGTGTGTGTGTGTGTGTGTGTGTGTGTGTGTGTGTCAATTCGAAAAAAAAGGTGTAAGCAACAGAGCACATCT
>JAOWAW010137109.1:0-11093 GCA_028565695.1 Nicola tetela
CCAACTACGAGGGAAGAAATGTACAAGTTCATTGCCTTGCTGCTTTACCAAGCTCTGAACAGGCTCCCTGCCATTCGTGACTACTGGCGTGCTACATCATTATTTGATGCGAATTACGCCAGAGCCATGATACCTAGCTGGATGCGGTTTGAAGCTCTACAGTGTTTTTTGAAGGTGGTTGACCCTGGGAATGAAAACCCTGCTGACCGTCTTCGCAAGGTGAGGTACCTGTACGACCATATATGCCAGAGGTGTTTGTCGTTGTTTGGGCCCAGACAGTGCGTGTCTATCGACGAGCATATGATCAAGTTCAAAAGCTGTGCTGTCTTCAAGCAGTATCTCCCAAAAAAACCTGTCAAGTGGGGATTCAAAGTATTTTCAGCTTGCGATGCTGCCACCAGCATCCTCTTCAACTTTGAAGTCTACACTGGCCAGGAAGAGGCTGACATGGAAGGCCTTACCCATGCTGTTGTTGTTCGCTTGACTAAGACTCTCGCCAACCAAGGCCACATAGTCTTCACGGACAACTGTTACACTTCTCTCACTCTTGCGAATAGCCTTGGAGATTTTGGGATAAAGCTGGTGGGGACTCTGCGGACAAATCGGCAAGGATTTCCAGAAGAACTGAAGGCGGCCACGAAGCTGTTCGAGAAAAAGGCTGAGCGAGGAGCAACCCGCTATGTTCGTGAGGGTGACATCCTGGTGCAGCAGTGGAAGGACTGCAGAGTCGTGTCAATGCTGTCAACACTCCACCGTGGTCACTCACATGTGATGGTGACCAGGAACAGCAAGGTGGATGGTCAGCACGTCCAGCTGCACATCTAACAACTCAAGTGCGTGCACAACTACAACCAGCAAATGGGAGGAGTCAATTTGTCCAATCAGTGAGCTGCAGCGTACCGAGTTCTCAAACACACGAAGAAGTACTGGAGAAGCATATTTCTGGATTAGATTGATATGGCAGCGGTCAACTCGTTTGTGATGTTTGAGCTTTGGTGCCAGCAACACCTGGGTGTAATTGTGCGCCGGAACAATTTTCAAAGGACTGATTTCCAAGCAAACTTGATTCGGCAACTCGCCAATATCAATGTTCATGAACCTCCACCGAAACGTCTCTTCCGCCCACCCCTTCCGAACAACCAACCCCCAGCACCTTTGCTGCATCTTCCTGGTCACTGGAACCAGAAGAAGAACTGCAAACACTGCTGGGATACGAAGCAAGTTTAGCATCAGTGCGTCACTTACTGCAAGACCTGCGAGGTGAATTTGCACGTTGGCCCAAGGGATTGTTTTGCACAATACCGTATTTCCCATTTCTAAAATGAACTTCTGCTGCCATATTAGCTAGATTCATCAAATTTACTTGTACTTGTATGGCGATGTTCCTTCTTCGTGAACGTTGTTTTGACTTGACTGTCTTTTTCCTCTTTCAGTCATCAGCAATGAACAATTTGGTCAACGTTTCTTGTTCTCTGAGCTTCCAGACAACTGTATTTCATTTCTGTGATAAACAACCTTTCAAGAAATGTATAGGTTGCTATTTGCATTTCCTGACCGTTTTCATGTTATGATGGGAAATGTGTCAGATGCCGGAATCTGAAAAAATGCAATGTTTCAGTGAGGGCTCAAAGGGTTAATAAAGAAGAGTGACACTTGATCAATTGAACAAATTCAAAAAAAAGGGTTGAAATATTGCAATATTAATAATGTAGAGCAACTTAAGTATTTGCTTTAGAGTGCATAAGTGGCAAGTTTAATGCAGCTGTCTGCAACATTCTATAAATAGGATTGACATCTTACCTGCTGCTGGAGAAGAGACACCTGATGTTGTCTTCAGTTGTTCATCTGCAGTGTGTTTATAGCAAATAAAAGCAGACTGACAATGCTGTAACAACTGATTGTTTAGGGAGATGAAACTCTACCCATAGATTTAAACTTGTTCTTTATCAGAAACCTGGTGGCATGTTGAGCAAATTTGCAGCACAAAAAAATTCTTGATACAGCATTGGACATGAAAACCAGGCTGAAGTAACCCAGAAAAATCATATTTGTGTTGAACTGGTAAACTCTCTGTGATCCATATCCAGCACCAGTATATTGTGGAATAAAGCTCACATTGTATGCATGGTCATGGGTCACCATTAATGCAACAATGAATCTTAAGATTAGAAACAGGCAAGCACAGAATAATAACATTGTAGCTCACAGCACTGGAGAGAGCTCTGACAGTGGTTTATAGAGGCCCTGTATTTTTCTGTCTGTGGGCCTGCGTGGTCTGCTCTGCACCTTTGTGTGTGTGTCTGTGTGCATGTGTGCCTGTGTGTCTGTGTCTGTCTTTCTGTGTGTGTGCGCATGTGTATGTGTGTTTGTCTGTGTGTGTGTTTGTATGTGTGTGTGTGTGTGTGTGTGTGTGTGTGTGTGTGTGTGTGTGTGTGTGTGTGTGTGAAAACTGCCTGCTTGGGGCTCACATATATCAAGTATATTGGGCTTGGCATATGGTGCCTGATATCTACTTACAGAGCTACAATAATGCTGAATCACCATCATCCAGTCTTTTTATTTGCAACCCCAGTGTAACAGAGTCAAAATGTTTGTAAAAACAACCTCAGAAGAAGAATCAAAGATGACATCCTTTAGCTTGAGCTTGCAGTGAATGACAGTGAAGTTAAAGTCTGCTGAGGAATTGCCGTGCCCTCTTTTGCAGATTTGCTTGCCAAGCAGTTGTGTTGACATACGACTTCACAGTTAATTGAACTGAATCTTTGTGAATAACGTTTTGTGGTGATATTGATACTGATGAGTTACCATACGCCCAGAGCTGACTTATGCTGTGCACATCCTGTAAACAAAGGTGCAAAACACGGATGAATCCCACTTTAAGATGAGCCTTACCTACTGCCATCAGCTCATCATGGAATCGTTTTGCAAGGTGTGGGAAACTAATCCTCTTGAGAACATCATGAAGATGTTCACCACAAGGTTCAGTCTGACTGCAATCACACCTGAAGAGGGAGACATTGAACCAATGACAAAGATAGTTACATAATTAACTTTTTGTCTTATCATACTTGTGACATACTGAATACATGTAATTTTTTTCTGCAGCATCATAACACACACCCCAAAAGATGTACGCCTTCATTAGTGGTAGCATTTGGCTGTACTGATTGCACAATTGAAAAGAAAACACAAAAAGGGCCTGTCATGGCTAAGCTATCTCATAAAGGCTAAAAGAAGTCAACTTATAAAAGAAAATCAAATGAGAATTTAATTTACACTGCTGTCCTTGGCCCAACCTGAGGAAAACCAGGATTAAGAACACCACCCTGCCTCTGTTCACCACAGGGATAAATCTTATACAAAATCCACAGCAAACCATCAGTGCAGAGGGAAACTTTAGCTAGCCTGGTTGGCAAGACACCCAATATTTCTGGGAGGGTCAGGTGGGAAAGTTAATCTTAGAGAAAAACAAGTCATGCAGTACCAAAAAGCTTAAGGACCAACCACGAAAAAGATTAGTATTCAACTGCCATGGTAACCACATCAGATCCGATACTAACACTAGCTTTCATCTCTCTCCCTCTCTCTCTCTCTCTCTCTGCACTTGACAGAGGGAAAAACACCTACCCATTTTTTTCTCATGATAGTAGTGGAATATACCATTATATATTTTTGCCACACTGGTGGCATGCCCAGTAGTTTTCTTTATTTACCTTAATAGTGACAATTCATAAACCTGTGACTTTTCTCTTTTCTATCACTCTTATAGATATTTCACAGTTTTTATCACAATTACTAAGGATGAATAGCTATAGCTGTAAATCAAGTTCATGTTGGTGCTGAAAACTTTCTTAAATCCTGTGGGACCTCAAATTGCTGAACTAAATCAGCTGTTGCCTAAACTTTGTACATCAGTGAATTACTGTATCCAATTGCACTAAATTAGACACGCACTGTATACATGTAGATTACTAATATAGTGTTAGGGGCATTAGGGCGCTTCTCCACAATTTGGGGCCGCAGAAACGTACAATGATAATTGCTGAAGAGTGATACCGTAGTACCTTTACAGTCAATTAATGGGGCGGCTGCAATGCCTATTAATCACGGTTTAGTCTTTGTCCAATGCTATTCCTTTGTAGCCCTGGTTGGGCCTTGTGCAGAATTTTTATGTCAGAATGTTGGGTTGATGCTTTAATAAATTATTACTGGATTTCAATTATACATTTACTCTCAAAGCTCCCCTTCAAAACAAGTGACTCTTCAGACAGCAGGTTTGAGCACTGTAACTAACATTGCTCTTGTCACCACCAACAGTCAACTAACCGTAAAGAGGAAGAGAGGAGGTAAGTGAGGTTGGAAAAGGGTTATCTAACTCTTGTCATTAGGCAATTCCCCATTGGCTGTTCATGATCATGTGGTCTGCAGTGGGAAGGAGATATGGGATATGGGTGCATGCTCAGTGAAAGGCAAAAAGGAGGGGGTGTTTTTGGTAAGATATGCCACTAAATGCATGCATGCTAATAGTTGAGTATGTGTGTGTGTGTGCTGCTAGATGTGTATGCATGGGTGTGCACCATGTAGCATGTTACAGCCATTGATCATGTGTGTATGTACACGTAAGCGCATCAATAAAACTGTTCTACATTAATTTTATACACGCCGAAATGATCATTGTTTGTTTGTTTATTTGCCAGTGAAATTATCTTGCAGTATAATAGACTTCCACCTACTAGCACACAATGGTGATGTACCACACAACCTTCAAAGTGAAGAGAATAGAATAAACAGAGTGTGTCAGAAAGTCGTCCTAGCTTTGCTCTGCTGACAGGCCTGTCAAGTTCCTTTGATCATGGCCAGCCTGCCTAAAATTTCTTGCTCGGTGATGAGAATTATTGTAATGACTTCAGAAAAATCATTCACCAACTCCACTAATATTTATTTAGACTCAACGTTTTGGTTCTGTGTCGTAGTCGACATGTGTCGTTCCTGATGGAGGCTATGACACGTAGCCAAACGTTGAGTAAAATAAATTTTACCAGAGTGTGAATGTTTCTTTCAAGTTGTAGATCTCCCGGTGTGAATGAATGTAGTTTCAATTATCTTAAGCACAAAACGAACTGTGCAATGTAGACTCTTATCATGCATCAGCCTAGCTTTAACTTAAAGGCTAGGACTCCACCACCTCAATGAATCTATGCGCGTACATCATCAGGGCTCGATTCTCTGAGAACTGAATCTGGCAAAGTTTATATCATGCATGGAATCCCGTCATCGGGTACTTTTGTCTCCCTTTGCTTACTCACGATTTGCACTTCAGTGTTTTATGTGAGACACAGTGTAGCATCACAACATCATGATCATTATCATCATGGCAGTGTAAAGATTTGCTCCTTACCAACGACGCAGAACTTTTGTGGCGATCACTGACCACGACGTGGTCGGATTTGACGTCCTTGTTTGCTTAATGAATGCTGATCCGTATGGCGGGATGTCATGCAGAAGGTGAGCGGCAAGAGAATCAACGTCTTCCTCATCAACCAGGAACTGGGAAATATCATTCAACAACGGATCACGGCTCTCCAACAACTTTCCGTGCTTAGATTGCGGCTTGATGGCTGCCATGAGTAGATTGAACGGGAAGGAATTCCTGTACTAGACAAACAAGGCATTTTACATTCATGCAGTGATGTAGGTAGAAATTTAACTCTATGAAGATCTCTTACCTGTTCGGACGACTGTTTTACTCGCTCGTTTCCACGAGCTCTCCTTGGTACCTCCCTTACGACCTGCATAGACAAAAAGGCGGTTTCATTCTCCAAATTGCCCCCAAACATCAGTCTGTTTCAGCGTAAGCGATTCGTGAGCACCTATCCCTAACTTTTAGGAAAGATTTTCGGTTGTCAAGCGCTACACCACTCAATCTAAGCTCGATAATAATGGATCCTTACGTTTGAAGTTCATCTGATCTTTCACGGGTGGGTGATATTCCTTACGCGTAGAATTAACGTCTAGGCGGCTCCAGAGAGACTCAATGTATCGGCGTTGTGTAGTCGCGAGCTACACAGTCAGGGGATTGTAACAGGAAAAGCACGACTCGCATTGTACTTTAGGTAGGGTTCTCAAGTACACGAGTCACACACCAAGTGACTTTCTACCCTGAAAACGGCGCAGTACACCGACCAGCTTCGCTTCACTAGCTGTAGATGTGCCGAAGGCACAGGCACAAAATTTGACATGCATTGTCGGCCCCCGGTACCAATCTTTGTCAGCGACTTCGGAAGCCGCTACCGAGAACGCTAAACATTGCGTGCCTATTCTATCCAGAACAGACTCCACCGCACGTCGCTGTCAAAGGCGTATCTGTACTGATGGGCATACGTGACTTGAGTAGTTGTTGTTGCAGGTCGTCAGTTGGCGTTCGTGTCGACCTACTCTGCGCATGCAATGTGTCGGAGGACAGTTACCGTCCCAATAATGATAACGTCATCGGCGTAGTCGGTCTATCAGACGGGGAGAAGAAACCGTCATGAGGTTTTCCAACTACCAGGACGTCTGGAAATTCAGCCCGCAAGTGTCAGGTTCTCACGCCAATTTGTCTAAAACGAACTTCTGAGCTAGCCAAACCGATTTTCTTCCTACTTGGGATCTGGAAGGTTTCGTTGCTGCAATCTTATCGTCAACAACATGGACTTCTTACCTCTGATGCAGTACTGTGATTAGCGCCACAACGTTGGTGATCTCATGTTGATACGCAAGACGTTCATGATCAATAACCTGATTCTTGAGCGCTACACCACAGAAAAATTCTATCCTTTACCTACTTTTAGACAGATTCGCCAAGATGCCAGAAAGGAGTTTCTGTGCAAACGAAATAAATCGCTTCCAAGCACACCTCTTCTTAATTCGATCAAACTGAGCATGCGCACGTGTGGAAAGGGTGAACGGATGCACTCATTGCAATAGTGTCGGGTTACTCAGCTGAATGTTCTGAATGTTACTACAGTCTGGGCGAACGCGTCCGCGGGATTTCATAATAGAATGGCGGTCCATCCATGCACGCCCTGGTGTAAACTACTGTACTCACGAGTACTATGTGATAAAAACGATATTTTTGTTTTATGAGTTTAACAGTTTCGTATTGAAAATTGGCCGGCTTGGGAATAATTACGAATTCAGAAATCAAATTAGTCAGGGGTCACAGCATCACGATCGATACTAGATAATAAAGAGTCAAAGTTACAAGGAATTCTTGACAAACTTCTCTATACCGGAGCAAACGAAGCCAACGATAAAATTTATAACGAAAGTTTCGGACACTCTGTGGTGTCCTTCTTCAGGCTAATGACAGAGATTCAGAGGCAAACCGCTCAACTAAATACTGACACTACTACAGATACTGGTATCTCACACCTACAGCTGCACACATACACTTGCTAAGTCACACTACTACACACATGCCCTCCATTGTTGGCTTAATTTCAGCCCCGGGTCTTTGTTCATGGTAGCACCTCTTCTTTGCGCAATGTGCAACGTCTCTTTCACCCGCCGAGAGACAGTTCTTGGCGCCTGATCAATAACTCTCGCCATGCCAAATTCGATCTTGAGGTCGTTCATCCTAGCATGTTCCACGATCGCTGCAGCTGACTGCGAGATATCACCTTTCTCAAGGAATTATTTTGGTAATTGACTGACTGGCCAAGGATTGATCAGCCAACTGGAAAAACCTGACTAAGTTGAGGGCCATTGGTTGGAAGGGGGAGGGGGAGGGGGAGGAGTAGCTATACTTGTTGGTTTTACAAACGTGAATGCTCATCTCCATATTCTAGAGGCAGCGTCATATGCCGACTCAAATGGCTCACAGATAGATAAGAGTATTAATGTTGCCTAAATGTACTTCAATCAGTCTTTTCTGACCCGATCCAAGTATCAAGCCACTGTGCCATGGATCTTGGGACCTGTGCGATTATTCTAGTCGTAAGAGATTCCGGGCCGCAGTTTGCTTAAATTTTTGAAAGTGATTGAACGTTTCAGAGATGACAATGATTACTGTGTCATATGGCTATCTGTAGTCACTGTATGCTTTTCTACCGGCCCGGCTACTGTGTGTGTGTGTCTGCATGTCTGTTTGTTTGTCTGTCGACAAAAGGATTATCTAATCCAATACAAGCTTTCAATTCAAACAGTACATACCAGGAAACCTGTAAAATGGGGAACGAATATATGGGCAGTATGTGAGCCTGTTACTAGCAACTGCTACAATTTTTGCATCTGCAGAGGACAATCCCAGCTACAGGGTCAACCAGAAGTTGCACTTAGCCAGAGTGCTGTGCAAGAATTGTACACGTCAGCATCACTGATTTACCAGGGCCATGTTATCTGCTCTGAGTTTATGTATCTCATGATTAGCTAATGCTGTAATTCAGAACAGCATACAACTGGCGGAAACCATCAGGTTGAATTAGCAGAGTGCTTGAACAGCATGACTCAACCGGACCCTCACTGCTCCTGTTTTTACCCTATGACCGGGGTGGTAGGATAAGCCCCTATCCTGCTTTGCCCTGCAACATGTTAATAACACCATGCAGGAATGACGGTGAGCAGGGATGACTTTTATGCCTAAACGGTTCACAATTGAAGACAATAGTAGTATAGCTGAGGGGGTTCTGGCGCACACTGTTTAGTCTCTGTTAGATTTTCTGATTAATTTTTCACAGAGATTAAACAGGGATTTCCCCGTTTAATCTATGTGACCTCTACCCAGTCTCAAACAGGGAAATTCCCAGTCAAATCTCTACTCCATGACACTAACCCTAACCGTAACAGAGACTTTTCTTCTGGTAAATCCCTGATAGATGCGTGATACTCCGTATCACGTGCATACATTGTGGCGAAGCCTATCCATATGCATTGTCTCTATAAGTATGTAATTAGATCACAGTTGAAACTGATTAAAAGTGATTTTTTTGAAGCAAAGCACTCATATAAATGCTAGGGTTGAGTGGTCAGAGGCGAGAACGCTTCTTTTCTTTTCAGTCTATCATCACGTAGGTCAGAAACCAGTCAGTGTGTAAACAGTGAACCACCGAAGAAGGATAGTAAGCATTACTGTAGTTTTAATTTGGCGTGGAATAGTCAGGGTTTTGTTATTAGACTTGCGTCTGGAGAGGAGAAAAAGTTTTCAGGGAGTGTTCTCGCTGGCAAGGACGGTCAAGCGCAAGCTACATGTACGTTGTGGAAAGTTCAACGCTGCGCTCTCCTTTCGTCACGAGGGTTCAAACGTTGTGTGAAAGCAATCCTCTTCCGCTGGACACATCTCATCTATTTCGTCAGCAGCGAAAAGAGCAGCCCTGGAGCAATTTGGTTGTGAGGGAGTTGGGCCGCTAAGATCGCAAGGGAGAGACAAGACGCTCAAAAACTTTACTAATAGTTCTGCGTGCAGAGGCTTCGTTTGTCCAGTTTTTTTTTTGCGGAGCACAACTTACCGTTCCGAACTGGTGCCCACTTTACAAAACTTGTGAAGAGTAGGTTTCCGGACTCTGAAGTTGCGCTGCAGTTCCAGCGCTGGAGGAAGAAAACGTCATTGCAAGTCTACTTTGGTAAGAGCAAGGTGGAAACGCTTCATAGCGAAAAGCAGGCAGTTTACTTCTCAGCAATTGTTAACGAGTCGACACTTACACGATACATTTGTATATAATTACCTTGAATATTGACATCGTATCACCCCATTGAAAAATAGTTAGCCTCCGCTATGACTTCCATAATAATTATGATAATTGATCATGATATTGGTTTTTTCCACTATGCATATTGCATAATTCCTTATAAATTGTGATGGTATGTAATAATGGTTGATAGACAATGACATCGTACACATTATCCTACTTGAAAACAACAGTTAGCCTCAGTTTAGTGCATATATTACAATTAATTTTAATTATTGTTAGTGTTTTTTTTTCCAACCATGCATACTATAAATTCGTTATACTAGTACATTGTGATGCTCTGACGAACCCCAATTACTCCCCGTATCCCGATAGGTAGCTGGACAGGTTGGACATTCTGCACTCCTGAGTTTCACCTTGTAGTCAGGTGGCTGTTTTTTTTCGTGGCTGGGAACGCGGAAGCGGGGTCTAAATTTAAAGTGCAGCTTAAGCGTAACAGGCCTTCATCTCCCACGATACACAACGGACAGAGGTTAGTCCAGCACCAACTTGCTAGGAGGTTGGCCCACTGCTCCTGCTAATCAGCTGAGCACACCCTGACGTGAGATGGCCTTGCCTTACAGGGTAATAACAAAGTACCTTCAGTAACCACCATTCGTTAAAAGTTGTCGGCAGCTGAAAATGGCATCCCTCGATTCCATGCTGTCGCTTTAAATGCTCTAGACGGTTAGATGTTGCCAGTTAAACAAGTGTAGAGTTTTTTACGCGAGTTGCAAACAGCCTATTGCTTTTGCCCTTCGCCTTTCACCTTTTGAAATTGCATTCAGATACCGGAATGCTCTTCGGGTAGCTTTCACTACAGCGGGAGTAGAGGCGCTTCTCTTCAAGTTTGGAATAGGTGGCTCCGAGTCCTTTAACACAAATAGTGCGCGCGCTGCTATTACAGTTGGTCCAAGAGAGTTCCGAATATCATGCACGGGCGCGCTCATGCGAGATAAGAAGGCGAGCTGTGCTGAGCTCTGCCGAGTGCGAGGTTCTTCAACTTGGCACGCAATTACATGTTTAATCGACGAGGAAAGCACGATCCTGACCGGGTTATTAACAATCATTTCACCATCCCAACGCAACACCGGCCATAAGAAAGTTGCGCTACTCGAATTTTTCCTTTCTTCTGGTCCAGTTTCAGTGCTTTTTCCTTTCTTATGGCCGGTGAGCTGGGATGATGTCGTGATTGCATGTTCAATGTTGCATCTACTGACTCTACACATGTTACATGAACACACCGAAAACCTCACTGTCGCGCCAACTTAACTGGCCAGCTTTACGCTGGCGCCGAGAAATCGCAAGTACAGTTCTCTTCCATCGTGTTTTACGCCTTCGCCTCCCCCCGCTACAAGAATGCCTGTTCCGCTATGTGTCTGATGTATC
>JAOWAW010137120.1:0-11092 GCA_028565695.1 Nicola tetela
CTAAGACATGGCAGTGGGTCCCAGGGCCGTACAAGGAAAGAGCGGCAAGATTCAAACTAACTTGAAAGACAGGCTTGGACCACACTATAACCGCAACTGTTCATATGTTGTCTCACGCACGAAAACCACATCACTCACGCACCACATGACACGTGCATCTATCACCTAAGCCATGTTACACCTGTAATTATCTCACCATAACACATGCGTCATTTACACACGCTGCATCACATGTACAGTTGTGTGACACATGCATGTGTGCGTACGTGTGACATGTGTGGCTCTTTGTTGCTGTGCATATGTCCTTTGTGCATGTGTGTGCATCTCTGTGTATGTTTGTATACACAGGTATGTTCATATTTGCATGGAATGGATGCGTTAATTTACTATTTTAGATAATCCTCATCACTTCAAAAATAATGTATTGTAACCCCTTATGTTCATGTGTTTTCTAATAGTTAAATATTGAGTGGAAGCTCTACTAGTACATGTCCATATGTATATTTAGTATTTATTTACAATTATATGCAATGATCAAGAACATGAAAGGCTCGAGAATCCTTGGGGAATGGAAGAATTTGTTAGTTTGATAGAGGCCAGTTTAAGTCGCAACACTAAAATTTGTCAGTGCATGATCAAGATACAGTACTGGTCATGACCCCTACATCTGATGCGTGTGCTGGTGTGTGCCTATGTGGTTTGTTTTCTGGTCAGGGCTATTCCACATCAGAGACCTGGTATGCTTACCTAGACTCTGGCACAAACTACTGCAACCTGCACAACATCATCACAGGTATTCATAAGCCCCATTCTGCTTAATTCTTTGGCAAGTCTCTACCTGTAGATCAGACTTCTTCCTCACCATGTTGTTCATAATTCTCCTCGATCCCATCTCTTCATCCCCTTGGTCTCACAAGCCCAGCATTTTAGACTTCAAAGGTCTCCACTCTTTGTGTACTACAGTGTCAGTCATGCAGCAAAAATTGCGCAAAAACTTAGCGCATTAGCTCATGCTGACTTTCGACAAGAATCAACACAGATAATGTAATGTCCCATGTTTTGTTACAGCGGCTGGACTGGACAAGGCTCCTGGCTACTCTGAGGAAACAAGCAATAGCGACTGTACACAATATACATCACACAATTGTGACAAGTACTGAAGCTCTACCCAAAATGAAGACAGTTTCAGAATCAAGTTTCTGCACAGAATTCTTTTTCTAAGCTGGATCAAATCAGACAAAGCAATTTCATGAGGCTATCATTGATTTCATTTGAATAAAGCGGTCAGTTTAACTTAAGAGTGGTGATCAATCCATGAAAATTATACAATAACAGATGCTTTCATTATATTGTCAACGCCTAGCCCCACTATTGCTTTTGCATGCACACAGATCAGTAGTAAAGGGTTGCTTACCAATTAGCTAAAATGGAATTTTTTCCATATTTTTTAGATTTGTTGATGTTTTGCATACAGTGTGACTTTGCAAATAAAATAAAGGCACATAGACTATTTTGAATGTGTGTTTTCAACTACTTGGAAGGAGAACAGCTAAAATCACGACATGAAAATTTTATATCCTAGAGCTTGATTTGAAAACAGTACACGGATCTACAATATCAGTCTGTGATGGTCTCTTGATATGTGCTGGAAGATTATCAAGAGAGGGAGAGAAAGAAATCTAGATAAAGAGATAAGCAGGTATACAAAAAAAGGAAGACAATGTTTAAAGAGGAACTAGAACTGAGGGAAAACCCAATCAGCCGAAGCTTCCTTGGCGCCATGCAATTATTGAAACCAATTCTCGCACATAGATCAGCTCGAGCATTCCTTGTGAGGCAATGCATCCTCTTGCCACTCAAATGATAGGTAATGGTGGAGGCTGGCTTGGATCTGGCCATGATGTCACTGTTCTTTGGTTACAATCAGCTTGGCGAAGAAAACGCTCCGTTCTCATGTCATACAAACTGAGCAAACCACCTGGCAAAAACAAGTCATGCTGAAACATCAATTTCAGCTCAATGTGGTGGATCTACCATTGTATGTACAGACAGCTAAAGCCACGTAAACTCTACAAGCTCAAGAGTAGGACTGAGCATAGCCACATCAGTTACTTAAGAAGCAGTCATTATTTCATTTGCTAGAATCAACAGCCTGAAACGTACAGTACATGTCCAAATCAACTTTGACTAGTATCTCATTACTGAAAACATTCCATCCACAGGAACGTTTGGCTTTGATGTTCAACAAACGAGGGGTCTTGTTAGTGCGCTCTTCTTGAACAACCTGCATCACCCACTGAATTAAGTCTGTTAAAATGAAATCCACAGTGTGTGTGTGTGTGTGTGTGTGTGTGTGTGTGTGTGTGTGTGTGTGTGTGTGTGTGTGTGTGTGTGTGTGTGTGGCCATTTTATCACTTTCACAACTGTTCAAGGTTACGCACACTGCATCTTTTAACCTCAGTGAGTAAGCACCTGCCAAAACGAACGTCGCATATAGTTCAGGTCATTGCAAGTGTAAGCTACATTCTTCTAGCCATGAGGAAAATTTCCCAGCATACCAGTCACAAGAAACTTTTTTTTTCATGAGACATTTCACCAGAAATGCATCTGGCTTCATCAGTCATAAGAAAGACAAGAGTACAGAAAGCTAGAGATACTTATACTATCATGCTGAGGTTGTAAATGCGTATTACTATAGGTTTCAAAACTGTACAAGATGTGACAATGTGTTTCTAAGCAGCGTGTTCCCTAATGTATGTACATGTATGTGCTGTATGTATGGTGCATTAATCGTTTTGGGAGAGCAGTGGCCCTGGAATGCTCTTACTGAGGACCCAAGCAGTTTGCCGGCCTGTATCACCCTCTGTGAGCATCCCTGACGGCTTGAAGACTACCTAAGAACTAAGACATGCAACTACAAGATGAACCAACAAGACAGCTACATGTATGTAGAAGCCAACACTGGCCTAAAGAGCGGCATTCCAAATTGTGCTACGTTAAACACTGTTATCATGATTTAGTTACAGCTTTTGCTTGGAAATGTGAAATCTTTCCTTATTCTTGCATTCCTTCTTTCTACATGCATGATCTATCACCAGCAAGGTGGACCAATCTGTCTCACGCAGTGTCAACTGATTGTGAACATGCTCGGTAATGGCTGACTTCGAGCAATGTCCAAGGCAAATCACATCGTGTTCCTTGCAATAGGCATTTACTGCACGCATCGTTTTCCCTACCGTAAAATCGCGTATAAAAGCCGCATTTGAATAGAAGCCTGTTGCGTATATAAGCACGATTTTCATCATCATTGCCTGCATACAAGCCGTATCTTGAATATAAGCCGTGGTTTCACCTTTGTGCAATGAGTACAATATGTGTAGTATGTATGCAATCAATCATATCCTGTCAGCTGAGTGTTTCCAGGCCTTTGCTCTAGCGCTCCGCCTCAGGTCGAGACCGGGCCGGGCCTGTAGGTGAGCACTGCGGAGGACACTGTACACAGGTTTTACTGTACTGATCATCCTTGACCCTTTATAGCTTTAGCCTTATGGCATAAATATTACAATTGCAATGACTGGCTTGAGCACATCTGCAGCGAAGTATTGGTTGCATATAAGCCCATTTTGAATAGAAGCCTGATTTGAATAGAGGCCTGGTGCCAGATGCAGCTTCAAGGATAATAAGCCGCGGCTTTTATACGCGACTTTACGGTACATACTCCTCAGAGCATGTTTTGCATTTCACAGAATACACAGCGTTGGTTGTGGAATCTGTGGGAAGTGCATCTTTGGCTGTGTACAGGGCCTTAAGCGTGTCCATACATACAGCACATACATGTACCTACATTGGGGAACTTGCTGCTTTGAAGTGCATTGTCACATCTTGTATGGTTTTGACACCTATAGTAATATGCATTTACACCCTAAGCACGATAGTGTAAGTACCTCTAGCCACCTGTACTCCCTTGTCATTTTTATGACTGATGAAGCAGGAGGCATTTCTGGTGAAACATGTCATGAAAAAAAGTTTCTTGTGACTGGTGTGCTGGGAAATCTTCCTCATGTTATGACTACCCAGTCAGAATCTCCCAAGTCCTATTCTTCTAGCCAATTCGAAACGTTTCATGACATGTATGCAGAATCAGCAGATAGCAGGAAGGAGTTCAAAGGCTCCTCATAATGCCGCTTCTTTGTGCCAAATGACCAGCCAAGCAGCAGACATTACATGAGTGAGTAACAATCAACAGTGCAGTTCTAAATCACTGTTTCTTCCACCATGTGCCCTATAGTGTGTGCAACCTACATACAGTACACACAGTTTGTGGTTTGATAAGAACGTAGAGCTGATCAGCAAAAGTGTGATTACTTCCTCACCTGTGTGCACAAATAGAATACGATCACCCTTAAAGTGACCAGGGTTTTTTCTCATTTCTCCAACCAGGGCAAGTGCCGCTTTGTTGGTGTACGTTGGGTCAAGAATAACTCCAGTCTTTCGAGAAACCTGAAGTTGGAATTCTGCAATGAAGTTGAACAAGAAGACATGTAACGCAATTGCACTAAAGACAAGCATCCCTATCTAAAGAGTAACAGTTCACAAGGCAATCAATCTGAGAGGGGAACTAACCGATTTCCTCTCGTGTAAACTGCGCGTAACCCTTGCCGACATAGCCATCAATTATGTGGATGATATCTTCAGATCGGACGTCAGCAAGTGCTGGCCCGTCAACCACTAGTTTATCATTGATCATTTCATGAAAAATCGTTTCATTATGACACACAGCAACAGCGTGAATTCTGCATCAGCAAAGAAATATGCAGCAAATTTGATTGAAAGAGAGGCCAACCACAGCGAGGAATTACACAACATTCTTTGCAAAGAGACCAAATTCACAACCAGAAAACATTTTGGTGACTAACTCAGTTTGCCTTCATTGGGTAAAGGAATCAATGTTTCATTTTGTTACCCATAGAGGATTTTCACAAACCAGTTGTCACCTCGTTTGACAGAAAAATAATTCACCAGCCTGCAAAGTACAGAGGTGACTGGTTAATCAGGTTATTTCGATAAAATCTGCCCTTCCAATGATGCTGTTCTGGACTGTGCATGCCGGGTGGTAATACCAAGCAGTTACAAATTACTACTGATTATCAATAGTGTAGGTAGAGGTTAGAGATAGAAAGAGGTGGTATATTCTCGGCGTGTCCGATATTTGCACTGGCCACCCACAGCTGGTAATCCTTGCACATACCAACCTCAGCTGAGAGCCAGCGAGGTAGTTTGCAATGGCCAGGTCATGAGCAATTCCTGCGCTGCTACATGCGAACACCAAGTCATCATAGTCGTTGAGAATTCCCTGCAGACAGTAATTACAGCACACGCATATAATCGATTATCGTATCAGCATGACATTTTTTCAATAAAAAAAAATCGGAGTATAAGCAAATCAATGTCCAAGAGGTGTAGTTAGATCTACGTACAATTGAAAATAATTATGTTACAAGTTTGCATGAGTACTGTTAATTATGAACAGTGCTGGGTCAGGTCCAAGTTTGAACAGGTATCAGGTATCGGGTCCTGACTCACCGGTTTCATGGGTACCTGCGGGCTTCTGCCAACATTGATCCCACCTTGAAAATATTAGGTATTATCAGGATGCTCCAACATGCAATATAATACCCAGCATGCTATAGATCAACATTGCAAAGTGGCCAGTGCCAACAGTGCAACATCTGCAACAGCAGAGCAGGCTAGATCAGAGTTACAGCTGTTTGCAACTTACTTTCCATCAGTGCGGTTCACTGCCCCGTAATTCACATAAAGAATATACATGATTTTTGCCGCGGTGGGGCATATGCAGATGCTAAGTAAGCTAAAAACAGCTGTACATACAGCAGCTGCCCACAGGGTGCGTAACCCCACATCAGAGAGTCTACAGTGTGCGCTTGCATTCAGCCTGTACCCAGACAGGTACCTGAGCTGTAGCGTACGGGCCTTGAATACCTGATGAGGCCACAGGTCTCACGAGTGCCCACCGGACCCGAGCCAGTACTAATGACAAGGCAGATTTACATGACATGTCTCATTGTAGAATATGACAACCAGTTGGAAATAGTCTTAAAAAGTTCAGTGGCTGGTTTAGAAGGATGCAACATGTACAAATACGTTCCAATTGAAAACAAGCTGCAACCTGACGTATGGTCCAAGCTATCACCAGAATGCAAATAAAGTGCTGTACCACATCACACAAAGTTAACAATGTTCACTATGCGCACCCTAACCCACGTCGCCATCCTAAGAGCCTCAATATAAAATCAACTATGTACTTTGCTCCAGGGCCCACTGCTTTGCTATAACCCTCAGAGAGTTAATAGAAATTAAGATGTGTTTCTGTAGCCTTCAAAGGAGGGTCAATGAAAAAATTAAGATGTGTTTCTGTGTTCACATCACCTGTTCCATCATCTCATGAAATGCCCAAATGTAGCCCCACATTCCAACTTCGCTTGTTCCGCCGACCGGAATGAGGTAGGCCTTCGAATTTCTCTCCTCTCTGGACAGAAAAAGAAATTTGAGAAGAAAAACAGGAACGGACACATCAATGAACACTTTGGACTCTGTTCTGGCATGAGCCACATCCCTAAATAGGAATTTTACACCCAGCTCATGTCAAAACTTCAGTTGTTAGTTGAAAGAAATCTTCAGAACTTGCACAGATAGACACAAGTTGTTTTACATCAACAAATCGAGCTTGTTTCATGCTTATACAGTTTAACTAGAGTTGAAGCGAAGGTCAAAATTAGTGATCAAAAGTTCTACTACGAACAATTTGTGAAATGAATAAACTTTTGAACGTTCTTATACTGCAGGCAACTGCATATGTACTCCAGTGTTAATGGCCCTTCAGCATATCAACCTCTGTTATGTTACAAGGTGCTCACATAAATTGCTGATTGTAGAGCTGTATTCAAGGGGTTGCAGTTGCTTATGCATTAATCCCTCTGGCTTAAAGTGATCCTACACAGCGTACACACCTGAGCCCGGATTGTGGATGTGCTGCCACTGACCAGACTCTGAAACACGCTACCAAATGGAGAAGGTCACGTGATTTTATGGCAGTGGTTGCTAATCCATTTCATTAAGGCATGTGCAAGCATGCACACCTTTATTGCGGATGCCATGCTAACATAGTTGACCTCTAATCCAAGTTCTTTAACGAAGGTTAGAATGGGAAAAACATCCATTCCATTCCCAAACAAACCCTAATCGAACAAATGTATCAAACCTTCAAACATTCCTTTCAGCCCTCGTTTTAACTTTGTGTGAATGGTAACATGAAGTGAAGGAAACACATCAGATCACCATTTCAAGTACATATACATTTCTTTGGGTTTATTGTGAGTCACAGTCTACTTCACAAGCTGGTTCACTCTTCAAGTACGATACCTCAGACACTGTGCAAGTGTGGCCATGCGCAGCTTCAGTCCACCTTGATATCTCTGTGGTGGGACCAAAACGATTCCAGCGCCACACAGACGATTGGACAGCTGATTACCGTAGTAGGTGAGTTCTTCAGGACTTTGCTGTACAGACAAACCAAAAAAAGGCAAACAAAAGTTGATGCCTACTGACTTGAGAATTCTAGACCATAACCAAAAATATCTACATAGCAACTAATTTACTCACCAGAAGCTGCTCAGGCCGAGCCATCAGCACAAGATAGCAGTCTAGGCCTAGCTCTCTGGCAGCAACAGCTGTCGATCGACAATGATTCGACTGGATGTCACCGCACGTGATCACGGAATCACAACCCAATGCCTGTGCATCAGCTAAGAGAAACTCCAGCTTTCTGATCTAAGAAGCACAAGGATGCAGTCAATTAACACAACCTTGCAATGCAAAAAAAAATATTCTGCATACCTCTGAAACTGGTCAAGACATGGAAGAGCTGATAAATAGGCTCTTGATGCTCCAATAAATGTCAAAGGGCAAAAATGCATGGCCAAACAGCAGGCAAAGTACCAAAAATCTCTGCATTGATTTCGTAAAGTCTGAATGAAACATACAACCTACATAAGAAACAAATTTAAAGAAAGTTTGAGCAGGTGCATATTGCAAGATTAGAGAAGTAACAAGGGCTTGTGTGATCATGAAGTGAAATGTGACTTGACAACAAAGTGTACCAGCTGAAACTGAACACAAGAAAATTTCTGGAAACAACTAAAGATGGTAAATTAAATGTTTTTCGATATGGCCAGGGTTCAAATAGTTGAAGGTTGCTCTGGTAAATATGCACAAGATTACAGGCCTTAGCTGACTTTCTTCAATGCCATTCTTTTTTACACTACCATAATATACTATAATGCTTATTATATTACTATAATTTACAGGACGTTGTTGTGGCAAGTTGTTGGCTGACCTTGTTCCCACTTAGGGCACTGCCAGTCAAATCATCACGCTTGATGGCTAGTTGAAATGCGTTGGGTTGTCCTGGCAACATCCACTGATGGATGGGAGTTGGCAGCATGGCCAGCTGCATCATACATATACCAGTGGCTGAAGTTAACGGCTCACCAACTCACAGAATTTAACATAACATAAAAGTATACTGCTTCAGTCTAAGCAGCCACGTGACATCTGTAGTGGGAGTGCATGGTTCAATAACCCACATGTCTAATGGACTACTTCAGTCCTAACAGACAAAACCGATCATGTTGAATGCATAGTCAGCTACTGTTAAAAAAAAATTGAAGCTGTCTGGTTTTTGTGTGAAGCCACACAGGCTATTGCACAATCTCACATAGCAACTCAGCTCACAAAAAAAATTGTGCTTACGCTGTGATAATAACAGTGTGTGCTTGGTCCATGCACATTGGCTCTGACTAATCACGACGGTTTGACCTCCCGTCATTAGGGCGAAACTTTTCTTCACAAATTTCACAGCTATGATCTGCCACAAAGGTTCTATTATTGATTGTCGCTAACCGTGTGCATGATGGTACAAACTACTAGTACCTGAAACCAGAAAATACCAGAAAAAAAAGTGAGAGCACGTTTTTTTTTGGGAGGGGGTGGAAGGAGAGTAGGACTGATCACTGGAGTAAGGAAATTTGAAATCACGCTGAGGTTAAGCTACATATGATCATGGGATCTGCCAACAGGGGCGGGGGCGGGCTCGTGGACAGACACCTAGATCACCAGTAGTCTCTAATAAAGAAATCTTAAGTACACTGAGTAGTATATACGTGTTCTGGGAAAAGTGCAGAAGTTGTTATTTCCAAGACATAGCGTGCTATCTTTGAAGCAAAGAATCGGCACCGTGAATACGTCAGTTTTGGCTAGTACAGCAAAAGCGTAATCCTTGCAGTCTTCGTATGCCATTGAGTTATTGACAGAACTTATTGCTATGTATTGCTGTGTGAAATTTTCAGAAATCCGTCAAGAAGTCTTTACTACCCGCTCACTCATCAACTGTTCGGTTTCTCACTTGCACACGAGATAAGTGATCCTCACGAGGTAGAACTTTGGCCCAGTCTGGCGGTGTGAACGCCTGCCGTTTACCGTAAACTATCGGAACTGTCCTTTGCACTATGTCCACATAGTGCCTTCTCGTATACAGATGCGAATGACACTGACTCGCGACAAGCTTTGCGTTGCTAACGAAACTTCCTCTCCGTGGACAGAGAGCTGCAGTTCTACACAGTAACCCTTCCATACTGCTCTGTTCGGTTCACAATCTATACAAACACGGCCAAGGCCATGCCTTCCGTCGAGCTGACCCTGGCGTTCAGGAATGCCGCTAAATACACAAACATGCTAAAAACTAAAGAAGGAGATGGTCGCGTCTTACACAGCGCTCATGTCTCAACGTTTGCGGCGCGGCGATCCTCAATTTAATTTCCGAGTTTTCGTCGCCATGGAGAAAAAATGGCGTACGCTAACTTTCGCGATCGTTTGCACCTTGGTACAGAAACGGCCACCCAAGTTCGTCCCTCACCTATCGTTGTAGCCTACTGCTGTATATAATTATAGGCTCTGCAATACACTCGGAGTCTTGCTTTTCCTAGAAGAAGGCAGCTTGTCTCCCTCCCTAGTTAATTTGGTTTTCCTCAAGTTCAGGTTACTGAATGGTCGATTCAGGTCTGCGCTGCTGGCCCATGGATTAATGTTTATCTTAGGTACATAAAGAGGGCCTGCCGTTCAGTACGGACTCAGTCTCTATCAGAACTAATCGTTCTGTTGCTACTATCCAATGCTTCCTTTTCGTCAGCAATGCCCGGTTTAGAAAGGGATCTGCTTAATGTAGGGACTACAACGATGGGATGGCGGAAAGCCTTAGAAAGCGGCTTCAAGGTCTCCTTATGTTTGGGCTTTAATCAGTGGGAAAACGTCTTCACGCTCGCCTATCTAGTGTTAAGACGATTGTAGCGATGGCTCGGATGGGATGTGTCTGAGGAGATCCTGAGAACGATGAAGATGTCGATCTGCCAAGTCTAACGTCTTTTTAAGGAGGAAGCGAAGGAGAACCTCCTCAAGCTGCCGAACTTTTCTGAAATGACTTCTTGGTGAAAAACAACGAAAACTATCTTTGCGGACTTCTGAACAGACACGTTCATGCATGGGCTTTCTCCTGCATTTGGTTTATATGGCCGCGAGAAGAGCTTTGACATGCAGGTAATGAAGGCGTTTAAGTCCGTCAATACGTAAAGGTTTTTGCAGATAGCTTCGTGAAGAACGTTTGGGCCTCTGCATGATCTTGGGACGTTCAGTCGAAAGTTTGTTTATGTTCGTGCACATGTTCGTCAACCCCTGAGTTCAGACACTCCCCTGGGAGTTTTTATTTCGCTCAATGGCAAAACGGGGGATGTCTACTTCGCCCAGTCTAACTGTGTGTCTGGGTAAGTCTTTCAGAAATACGTTTAGGCCATGTCATTGTGGAAGTGTTCTATGCATGTGTTAGTAGGTTTGTTTTTCAGTTTGTCTTGTCATCCAAGGGACATTCTCTCGCTGTCTGGCTCTTTTTCTCCTTCTTCTTCTTCTTCTTCTTCTTCTTCTTCTTCTTCTTCTTCTTCTTCTTCTTCTTCTTCTTCGTCTTCTT
>JAOWAW010137142.1:0-11085 GCA_028565695.1 Nicola tetela
GGGTAAATTTTATCAATAGCTTTTTCGAACCCAGGGTTGTTTATAGTTATGAGGTCATCAATGTATCTTCCCGTGAATTCAAAGGACCATGCGGATGGGGATTTCCCTGCCTGAGAAAACTGTGCGTGTGTGTGTGTGTACGAGCGCGTGTGTGTGTGTACGTGCGTGTGTGTGTGTACGTGCGTGTGTGTGTGTGTGTGTACGTGCGTGTGTGTGTGTGTACGTGCGTGTGTGTGTGTGTACGTGCGTGTGTGTGTACGTGTGTGTGTGCGCGCGCGCGACAATTAAGACTTGTCTTCACACCAATAAAGCACTTCACATGGCATGGCCATGGGTGCCCAGTTTTCCAGACTGTTAAACCACTGATCAAGTTCAAATTTTGTCAGAACGGGTATTTAAATCACAGGTTGTTTTTCATCTTCAGTTGCAATTGTCAGCACTGCCTAGTGTACCACTCAAACAGCTATTAGCGCTTCAGCAATAGTTTAAATTCACTCATTCATGATACTACAGAACGTTACAAGTGGTGCACATGCATGGAACCCTCGCAAGGCCTACCTACATATCATAGACCCACAAGAAACAGAAAAATTTTGGATCAGAGCAAGCAAGATTGACGCTAGTATCATGACTAAGTACAGGAAACATGAATAGGGACGTACAGGCATGCATGTTGCCCTTCTGTCTCGATTCAAGTAGATCTGCCACTCAAGACAAGAGTTTAAAAGCCAGTACGCTGTACAGCCTTGTACAATATATTATACGGGAAACCATGGAAACGATAGGTGCACAGTACGTGTAATACGCTTAAGCACAAACAGACAGACGGACACCCATTAATGTTTGTAGGAACCCTCTCCAGTCCCTTTGGGCCTGACTTGGGTAATGGTACTCAAATACAACATTTGCTTCTTGCTTAGTTCAACATTTGTCACAGGTGACCTAGACTGATGAATCTGGGTCCGAACCCGTGCATGCTGTAGACAACAAAGACCATTATCCCAGCAAGGGTTGTACCCAGTTGTTTTGATGCTTGTTATGCAAAGTCACGGCCATTGGTTAATATCAGTGGTTACGTCACATTGGGATTTCACAGCATTTCTGGCAGCAAAGTTAGGCTCGCTATTGCATGTGCCATTACCGTAGGAACTGCGTGGAGCTACTGCATGGGAAGCAGTTGCACAAGTATTCAACTGAGCATTCATATGGTGAGGCTCACGTGGTCAGTGACTCGGTGTGGGCATCACATGATAAACATAGTCAGGACCAATGTTTACATTACCCAATTACCTGGATTACATGTAGAGTGGCATTTCCGTGTTGTAAACTATTGGCACACGTAGCCCGTTCCACACATTTGCACATACTGTATTATTGATGTGACCATGAGTGCTTCTGGACATTGCATTGATTATGAAGGGTTAGAAGGCCAGTTACAGTTGATACATGTTGCATATGACTTTTTCATCCCAGGGCAGAAATAAAGCTTTGTAGTGGATTGTAAAGTGTTTCGTGGGAGGAGGAGGAGGACAGAGTTAAACCGTTCATGCCCAGCCTGGAGGACCTTTGACTCGTTTGTTTGCCTTCTCCTGTGTTTACAAGATGCCGTGTTCACTGCAGCCCTAACAGCTGTTAAATTTACTGAATAGAATGAAACAGTCAATAACACTCCGATGTCAGGCTGTGTTCTTCTGCACAATTTGGGACAAAGTCTCTAATTATCAGTTAAGGCCTTGATCAAGTATGGTTTAGAGTTGACACTTACCCTAACATTTTAGCAGTAGTAATGCTGTAGGCACACTATAGTGCATGAGACTGCAGAGAGCAGAGGCAACTGCTGTAGATAATCTCAAACTGAGTCAGTTGGGAAATATACTGAGTGGTTACATGTAACACTTGTTCATCATACTTACTATTGAAGAAGGTCATGTTGTTACTTCCCCCCTCCCCCCTTCTCAAGCCCAGTAGGGACCATGGATAGGTTCCACCTGTGGATGCACACGCATGTGTGTGTTACATGTCTACCGAGTACTTACATTTTCCCTGGTTTCCCATGCAACAGTGTATAGATCCGTGCAGCATACAGCTCGTCAGTGCAGGATCAATCTTTATTGAGACAAAAGGACCATGTCCAGTCCGTGTCCACGTCTTCTACTCGTGTTCTTCTCCCTTGGCAAGCTCCCAAAGTTTTCTCTGGTCCTGGGTTTATGAAATGTGACAAGGGCCTGCAAGGGCTCCCTGTATTTGTACATGTACCTCTAATTAACGTTAGCATTAACTGGCTCTGCTCTTCTGCTCTCTCCTCTAAATAACCCCTACTTCATTACTACATATGTTTTCAGAAAACCTTCAGTTACCTGAGTTGTTATTATATGCTGTAAATCAACAAATTTTCAGCCTCAGTGGATTTGAATTTAAGCCTTTTCTCAGTACAAACTTTACAACCTTGTTTTATTTTTAGCTGTTCATCACATTGCGCAAGCTGTATGGTAGCTAGTGGAAAGTTTCAACCTCAATTTAGTTTCTGCCTGTAGATGTAGGGCCGAAATTTGAACAAGGCCAAAATTTTGTTGATTTACAGTAACCAACCACCAGAGCTGGGCCAAACGGAATTTCCTTCCGACATACAGCCGTGACGTATTATCAACAATAGTCAACAGTCAGCAGGGTTGTTTGGATCTGGGGCTATACCTCGATGGTTTAGCATGCTGCATTCCCCCAAGAGTATGCTGGCCCTTACATCAGGCCTTTCTTTCCACTCAAAGGCAGAGCCTCATATAATGCATTTTGTGTTGCAGGTATGCCGATGTCATCCTTCTGAACAAAAAAGATCTTCTGTCATCAGAAAGCATGGACTGGTTGGAGACAGCAGTTCAGCAACATGCTTTGCCTGGAGTGAGCATATACAAGACCAAGAACTCTGCTGTGCCACTTGATGCCATTTTGGAAGTAGCTCAGTCAAGTGCCGGCCCTCAGCTTGTGTCACACGAGTTTGTGCGACCAGCATATTCAGTACCAGAGGTTGCTCGTCGAATGAGAACTGTTGCCAGTCAGGAAAATGCTTCACAAGGACAGCCAGTGGGGCACCTTGGGGCAGACAAGTTTATGTCTGTTGTCTTCGAGTCTGAAAGGCCTCTGAAATTGGCTGCATTTCAAGACTTTCTTGCATCAAACTTGGTTGAAGGGGTAACGAGGATGAAGGGTGGTGTATGCTTTGCCGAGCTTCCCCAGCGTCAGTTTACATTCCACTGGAGTGGTCGACAGCGCTTTGAACTTAGTGAGGACACTGCCATCGGTGAGAGTCGTGTTCAGCTTGTAGTGCTAGGCCAAGGTCTCAGTGATGCAGACATCTCCTCTTATCTTCAAAAGGCCTGCTCGGTTTCCGAGATCGAGGTATCAGAAGAGAGCAGGCACTGTGCAAAAGACATCATCTCTTCAGATGATCACTTTGACCTTGTTGAAGGGGCGAGTCTGCCATCAAGTCTTGTTGCCTTCCAGCTCAATGGGTGTCGGCAGTTTGGTATCAGTAAGGCTGAGGCATCCACGCTGCATGCAGTCAACTTTGACAAGCTCAACTTAGCACTAGTGCAAGACGTGAACTGTGCCAGTGGTCCAGCTCTGCTTGCCTCAACCCGTGCTGCCGATGGCAGTTTGGCAGTCTGTCATGCACTTGGTGGTACCCTGCAGCTTCCTGATGTGTGGTCAGCTATCAGCAGTCAAGCTGAAAAGCTTATTGATGTGTTCTTCTTCCGTGTGCGAGCGTGTCGCTGTGGTTGGTAAAAGCAGCAACATATGAACATATTCACTCTACTTAGTTACTCCATCTCAAACAGAAATGCTTTCATAGACTTTATTCCTTTATGTGAAAATTTCAACACTAGTGTTATCCTAATCCGAAAACAATACTTCAGAACTTCAAGAAGGCCATTATGCCATACTGTTTGCTAATCTGAAATGCATAACATTCTTTCCTACAAAATTCATTCCTCATGATGTCCTAACTTGCCCACAATGAGCCATGCATGCTCATCACAATATATTTGAGGATGTTGATTTTACTTTGTTACATTGAAAAATAACAACTTGTTTTTTTTTCTGGCTGTTACCTCGTTTACTTTTCTATTATCTCCCAGTGCACCCCTTCCCCTGAGGCGTTCACTCTTTTCCGCACACCTATCCCTTCTAATGATGTAAGTTCATGTAACCCTTTCTCAAAAATCAGTAATCAGTCATATTAATCGGAGTCTCTTCCATGATACTTCTAAAGGTCTAATATCATGCCATGTGACCTGGCCAGGGCAAAGTGCTATTATATGGTAGTCGTTCGCTGGCAATATTCATCAGTTTATCATGCAATGATGATACATGTAGGTTGTAATAAACTGTAGGGCTTTTCCTAAGCTCAGTACTTAGTAGACCTGAAGCTCCCCTGGCCCATCAAACATCAAATGTTAAACACCGACTCAAGAAAGAGAGTTAATATAAAAGGTTATTAGTTACTTATCACCATTTACGGCATTGCACACTAGCGTTAAACCGTGCCCCCAGCCTCTTCTGCCCCTGTGCTATCATCTGAGTCTGTTCCAATGGACGCTGTCTGAGTTACATCGATTTCTTATTTGTTGCCTAGACGATAGAGCTCCGTTAAATAAAGTTAATTTTTTTTTGAAATGGTACGGACTGGTGTATCTCGTGATCATGTAAGCACCATGTGATGTGACGTAGACGGTATCTTGAGTCTCCCTTGCATGTCAATCTTGTCTAGCGGCAGTCGTTACAACATACTGATATGATGGTAGATCTACCGCACACGTAGTCGGTAGCGCTAAATACTCACTGGGGATATACTGTAGTGGCGGGTAATATCGAACATGCATACAGGTAGTCATAAACATGATGACGGCTACACTGCACAACCAGCTGACTGATTCGGAAGCTCGACCGGAATGTTTGTACTTGGGGTTTCTTTATCGTTTGGCAGAGAATACGCAGTACCTGCACGCGTCTGCGATCGCAAAACCTCCACCATGTGGTAATGGCATGTGCAAATAATGGCAGCGAATCGTCGTAGTGCTACGGCTCAATCGGGCTGGTTGTGAAGGACTGACGTGGACGTCTGCAATATGCAGAGCAACGGCTGTGCTCTCGGGAGTGCCTCTTGGAAGGAGGGCAGATCAGTTTTCCTGTTTTTAGTTTTCGTTTGGAGTGCGGATTATTTCAACAGTAAGTGTGTCCGTCACAAATAACTATGGGGCAGGATGGTAACAGTAATTATAGTACTCACTTGAACCTGTCAGACGGTTAGTTAGTCGGTAAGCCCTCAACTACGCGTCCCCGCATAGTTTTCGAGTCGCAAGGAACCATCGTGCTCACGTTGAATATTCTGTCGTGTGCCGTATACAGGAGCTAATGGAGGCACACCCGAAAAGGCTTCACCTGACCGTGGACCGGGTATTAGTGCTGAACTGGAAGGCCAATCTAGGGCTGCAAGGAGTCCGGCACACTCTAGCCGATACCCGTACAGTCGATGGATGGCGACTAGCGACGCTACGCGATTCTTAACACCGGCACAATTCTGCTTTCCGGGAACACACAACTCCGGAGCGTATCAGTCTCCAGAGCTTGGGCCGATCGTGTCAAGGGACAGGCTGGCCGTCAGCCGTGCTCGTTTCCTGCCTCGTCACCGAAGTGCAGCTCTGCGTTGGTCTGTAACTCAACCCGGGAGCAACATCCTGTTACAATTAATGCACGGCGCGCGCTATCTGGACCTACGGGTAGCAGCATACACAGACCGCTCTGGTGAAACAACATACTATTTAGCAAATACATATGCTATGAGTCTGCTGAAGGATGCTTTGAGGGATATACTCGAGTTTGTAAACAAACACTCAACAGAGTTGGTCATGGTGGCTGTACGACCGACCTACCAAATAAACGACCACGCTCTGATGTCAGTGATGGAAAGATATCTAGGGAAGTGGATGTATCCAAACGCAGCTGGCAACAGTACGTTTTCACACACTGTCAGTGAGATACTAAAGAGTGGTAAGCGTATCATTGGGGTATATAAGCTCCAACCAGTGAAATTGAGGACAAAATCCATCAGCCAGAGGTGGTTTCTTCATGATGAGCTGTTCTTCAACCCTCATATAAAGCTGACAGCATCTGCAAGAACTGTAGCTGGCAGGCAGGCTTATCTCAAACAGCAGCTTGTCCAGTTTGCCAATTGGACAGCAACTGCTCGCACAAGAAGTCGCAAAATGTTTCTCTTGCGTTACACATTGCTACATGGCAGGACAATAATGTCATCAAGCCAAAACTCACTGATGACTTTAGCAAGTCGAATGAATCCAACGCTACAGGATTTCATTGTCATACAACTGAACCAAAGCCAACGAGCAGTCATCAGTGTGATTACACTTGACCATTTTACTGCTTCAAAGGCAGTCCTTGTTGCCCATCATCTCCTTCAAGAAAGAACAGCTGCTTTGAATCCAAGTACAAAGAAGCCAATCCACAACCATATTCCACCGAGGACAACCTCTTACCCATTCCACAAACTGACAAATCCACATGACAGTGTGAGTCCTTCAAGTCCTACAGCCATTGCACAACAAGCCAACACTACGAAAGTACTAGCAGGCTCTGGGCTTGTTGTAGCACTTCTAGTTGTGGTTTATTACTTAAAACTGCAATAGCCATTTGTTCGAAATTTGAAAGCTGCCTGAATGCAGATCTACATTTGTCAATGTTTGATTAGTCAAATCAACACCAGTACAGTTGAATCCATGATAGATTATGCAGACCTACATGCCATCACACTAATTCTATCACAAAGATTAAACTGGAATGCAACCATGTGCATAACTCAAAATTCCATCATCTCTGCTTAGCCATTCTAATATTAATACAGTAAATGCAACTAGTTTCTTCTGTCTATCAGGTATATGTTGCACATTGTACAATGTAAGTATGTAAATACTAAATACTTAATCCAAGTATACATGCATGCAATGAAGATCATGGGTCACGGATGTCTGCTGGCACGGGTGTATTTTTTTTTAACTAAATGTATTAAAGTTACGTACATGTGACCAGTGCCTGGGCAACAGGCAGTCCTTGTCAATCAGTTCACAACGCAGAATGATCACCATAGTTTCTGCAAATTGTAATGACAAGAACAATTGTACCAGTCGAGTGAGTGTACTCCCTGCTCAGTCTCTGTTGAAACCATAACCAATGATATTTAGTGGATTGAGTGAGTTGTCTCATTCTCTAGATCAGTTTAAGATTCCTTGAGATTCTGAAGTATAAGAAGAGCCCAGTATGGCATAGATTTTCAATGACTCCACGTCAGCCTGCAACTAGTCACTTGTGTACCGTTTACCTGATGACCCATTTATTGGGGCTTGCCCCACCTTGTGGACTCAGCCAAATTATCATAGTGTCCATCGCCTGGCGTGAGACGTCCAGCATATATCCACGGTGGACACTGCTTGCCTGTGGGTTACTAAGATATGCATTCCATGTACAATGGGGCAAGTCATGTATCATGCACACAGCATGCATGCTGGGTAAGGCCAAAGATCCTGCCTGTGTACCTGGTGTAGGCCTACATGTGGGTTGCAGTAGTCTATATGGTTCGTCATGCATGCCTGAGTCGACATGACAATGTCTGGTCAGGTCAGTCTTCATGGTCTGCCATGTGTGTCTGAGCAGACAAACATTATGTCTGGTGCATTGCATACGCATCCCTGCTGTGCCTACGTGGGCAGCCAAAGGGTAAAAGCCCCAACACAGATAAACATTTCGCCATCCATGTACTAAATTTTGTCTATACGTAACTTGGGTTACTAAGCTGCACATTCGCTTGCCCCACAATGCCTTGCATTCATACTAGTTGAAAGCAAATTGTACAAACCACTACAGACAGTGTCTTCTTTGCATACCAAGATTCTCTTGCATCCTAAAATGGCAATTAAGGCCATCGACTGCTACAACTTAAATATTTTCCACATAACAAATTAATGTGTGTATGTTGTCATTTCACAATTTACTTCAGTACTGATTAAAAGGATACCCACAGAAATTTAGGGGATAGTACACACAGAACAAACAAAAAACAGCTTTGTGGTAGGCTTTGTGGATCCTGTCCAACATGATCCACGGTACTCGGAAGTGCACACTATGTAGGGACTCCACTAGTGATTGTAGCCTATATGCCATGCAGCTAGCTGAGCCAAGCTCAGGGTTTAGGAAGAATAAGTTACAAGAAGTACATGCTGGGCTGGGAATCGTTACCACTATTTTTTTTTGTCAGTTGATGTGCTGGCATTGCAGGTCTGAGTCTGGTTGCATTTATTTAGCTGATAAAAGTGGAGAAATATTACACATGATCATTCATGCTAGTACTAGTATAGGATTAGCAGTGATTCCCACAGTCACAATATGTTCTTATGGGAGAGCTGCATTATTGATGGAATGACCATGCATGCTCCGCCAACAGTATAAATGTGTAGCAGGAGTACTAATGAAAGACATATTGAAAATATACCAGTGTGTAAAGATATACATGCATGGCCACAGTGTCTTCGGAATGTAACAAACTCCAAGAAACCAGAGAAAGGATAATTGTTTCTTGTCTTTGCTAGTCTGCATGTTGTTAGTTACTTGCAGATTTTTGTGGGCTCTTCATCTGATTTCATACTTGGGCTCCAAGTATGAAATCAGAGTACGTTCTCCATGAGTAAAGCTTTCTGTTTATTTTAACCCTAGAAGCCCCAGATAGTGTCTTTTGACACCTTGTCAGCACTTAGCCGATTATATTCCCACTGCCACTTTACACATCTGAACAAAACTTCTTGACTTTTCCTAACTTTTGAAAATATAGGTTTCTCCAAGATTGCCCAAGTTACAACTAGTTCAGGCAGCCATTTTAGATAAGGTATATCTAGAAGTACCAGGAGGTGTCAAATGAGACTGAATGTCATTGCAGGCACCATTCGCAATGTTTTGTTACTTCATGTAAACAATATGTGATCGACCTGCATGCTGTTTTGGTCTTGGAAAGTGTATATGTTGCTATAGAAACCATAAGTAGTTTGGGGGAATCCTAGAAGCACCATCAAATATAGTTACCAAGAAGCATGGGTGGTGTCTTTTGACACTTTCAAAGAAATTTTACTTCTAGGTAGTTGCATTTAATGGTGCTTCTATTAGAATTATTCCTGGCATTTAGTATGATTCATTTCACAATTTTCTTTAATTTTTATTTGTGAAAGCTTTTTCTCAGACATGCATAAAACATAGCAGTGGTTAAGCAATAAAATTTCTTTGAAAGAGTCAAAAGACACCATCTGGGGCTTCTAGACAAATGTATCTGATGGTGCTTCTAGGGTTAAGACTCATATGGTTCCCTATACATGACGTCCGTTTGCCTGTGGTGTGCATACCGGCTGCAGTTGACACACATATTGTGGCTCCTCGGTGAACATTGGGTTATCAAAGCTAACTGTGCCCTCTGCAACTGGCAGTATGTCATCCTCGTCAGGTACACCCTCACCGCTCAACTGGTATGGTAAGCAAGGTGCATTGACGTGACGGCTCTGAGCCTTTCCTTCACCAGAAGAGCTCTTACTGGCAACAAATGCCATCGGTAAGCTGATATCTTTGGTGCATGAACCACGGCGGCTGGAGCGAGCCTGGGCTTCACTTCTCAGTCGGCGAAGTTTGTAGAGAATGCAGATTATGAAGATGATGAGAATGGCAGCAAGTACAATCATTGCACACAAAAGGATTAGTGTAAGTGATGGTCCACTTGAACTGTCTGCAAAATACAGAAGGCATAAACACATAGCCATCTTGAAAAAAAAAGAACCAATGAAACAGTGACAAGTGAAAGGAAATTGTAGTGATTTTTTCAGCAAAGGAAAACATCTTTACCTGGAAGATCAATTATTCTGTTCCTTAAGGTTTTTCTGAGTTGCTTCTGACAGTTTGTGTCATATAAAAGAGCTCTCCGTTTGATGGCTTTGAATAGTAATCAGGCATGGCTCTGGTTTGGAGAAGTTAGGAGAGAGGATCAGTTTTGGAAGTTCTTTTATTCTCTCATAAAAGGAAGTCTAAAATTCAGCAAACAAGTGTTGTCTAAGAGTAACATATATGATGCTACATTAACAACTTGCTGATATTATCAATCAGGTCATCAGTTGATGAACATTATCTATGTCTACTGTCTATGGACCTACTGCATTATAGTAGGTCAAGAATCAGATTATAGTTACCCAGTATATAGAAAAAAGCCTTGCATGTCATACCAGTTGATTGTCTTTCTGTTGTACCATCTGCACAGCCTACACCAGAGCAAGGTCGATCTGGTGATGTTGTTTTCTGATCATGAGACACAGTGATCGTTGTGGTGTCTGTTTCACTGCGAACCAATGTTTCTGTTGGTGAACCTATATTCATGTACAACAGGTTGAAAATGCAAAGCCACACAAATGTAGGAGAATTTAATATTGTATCAGATCATAAGGTACTGCTCAGTCCATGACAAACTTCAAAGAGCTGCAATGATCATTGCCTACTAGAGGAGGGTGGTATATCTGGGTCAGCTTAACAAGAAGAGCCAAGCTGCACTGTTTGCACCAATTCAGGTCACTGGAAATAGACCAGGAATGCACTAAGAAAACAATTTGAACAGTCTCAAACAATGACCAATAGATGACAGTTTGAAGGAAACATCTGCAATGTCCAACTTTAGACCATGGTTCCTTGTATGGGATGTGGCTAAAAAAATTAAAAGAATCCACTGTGTCAAATTCAAATGCCAAATATTTCATGCAAGAGAATCAATGTGGTCATTTATGAATGCATCACACACACGCGCGCATGTGCACACACACACACGCACACATGGGTCAATTGCTGCTGCTGTAATTTTCATTCCGCTTCTTGTCTTTTTGCATGTGAGATGTGCCCTGTTGCTTACACCTTTCTTTTCAAATTGACACACACACACACACACACACACACATTCGTCCCTTGGCATCCCTTGGCATCCATTGACAAGTCTTCTCCAAGTTC
>JAOWAW010137153.1:0-11085 GCA_028565695.1 Nicola tetela
ATCCAAGGCCATGGATTCGAGTCCCACCTGAGACTACTGATTTTTTCTTCGTTCTTTCTCACCAGCCTCACGAAGTCAAGTGATTCTCTCTCTAGAATTTATGGAGATTTTAACTGCTACCGCATGTACATGATGTACATGTACATGTGTGATGTCCCATTTGTCAATCAGACAGTTACAGTTAGTACGTACTTTTTTTGGATTCCCTATGGGGTACGTCTTATCCAAGTTCTACTGTAATAGATACAGCTGGAAACAAGACTATGAAATACCTCAACTAGTTGGTTGTCAAATTCAAGCACTACCATATTTGTACATGCAGTTAATTTGTAAAAGCACTTTGATTTATAGAACAGCTCAAAATAAAAAGAAGAGATGAGATTCACTGACCATTTCTGAACAATGCTATAGTGTACATCACTCTGCTGAAGGATACATGATTACACTAAGACATGCAATGCAACTCTTGCATATCTCAGTTCTCCCTGATGGAATTCATACAAAGAAAGAACAGGGACCCCAGAGTGAATGACTTGCTTGAGCAGAGTAATATACAAATTATTTGCTTTTAAATTCACTTGAAAAGACCATTAAACAGCAACAATGATCCAAAGGATCTAATGACATCCAACAAAATGTCTCTCTATGTTGTTTGATCAGTTTTAGTTCTCTACCATGGCAAATACTGTGAGAATGGAGTGTCATCAATTGGAGACAATTTTCTATTAAAGTTTCTCACGTAATCCTCCCACAAGAGACAGATCTCACACACTTGTTTAACTTCAATTTCATAGTCTTACCTGTATCTCTAACCTAGATGTCAACGTGCAAGGTGATGAGGACCGCACTCCCATCTACATTGCTGCAAAGTACAACCACCCTGAGGCAGTAGAATTGTTACAAAGTAACGGAGCATACACTCACCTGCATGATGTCTACGGACTACTACCGCTTCATGTTGCTGCACGGCGAGGAAATCTCGAAGTAGTTAAGGTCAGTGGCAATAATCTCACATCTATCAAGACTCAGGTATCTGTATGTCAACATAAACACAACAAACAAACAAGCTTGTACCATATTGAGAGCAATGCAGAATGAAAAAGAGAGAAGGCTTTTTGAGAAGAAGAAGAAGAAGAAGAAGAAGAAGGAGGAGGAGGAGGAGGAGGAGGAGGAGGAGGAGGAGGAGGAGGAGGAGGAATAGGAGGAGGGGGAGGAGGAGGAGATGAAAAAGAGAGAAGGCTTTTTGGGAAGAAAGAGGAGGAGGAAGAGAAGGAGGGGGAGGAGGAGAAGGAGGAGGAGGAGGAGGCCTATCTATAGCTGGAAAGCTGGCACTGAATCCATCAAATCACCAAAAAGGAAGTTATGTAAGAGCTGGTTTTAATGCCATACATAAGTCTCCCAGCTGTGGAGGGTGTCGCAAGTAGAAATCACTCAACTAAAAAAAGGAATTCTTGGCAAGAATGTTTGTGTTAAATGAATTTCATGAATTTCATGGGAGGATTTCCAAACTGATTGCAGCTTAATTTGGCATGGATTGAACTGGCATTGATATGGACATGGCAAAATGGGAAATTATCCATGCAAACATAGCCATGGTTTTCTAGTAAATGATGGAGTATTTGTCGCTGATAACATGAGTCTGTAAAACATGTATATTTCAATCAAACTTTGTTTTTGGTATTTTTTGTAATGCGATTTTTTACTTAAATTTAAACACACGCATCGGTGAAATTAAACATACCATTACAAGGGAATGAAGAGGGCGGCCATGTAGGAAAATGCTCGTAGCACAGAAAGTCAACTGGCTGAACTTACCGAAATTTGGAGGCAGCAAAATATGTGTGTTTTACAATATCTGATTTAGAACAAAGTCTTGAACTAAATCTAACAAATGCAGATATTGAAGTTGCTTCTTTTTGTTTTGATGTTCAGGTTTTGTTTGATAAAAGTGGACAGAAAATGAACCAAGCTGACTTTAATCAACTAACTGCTCTCCATCACAGCAGTGCGTCAGGAAACGTCTCAGTCACCCGCTACTTGGTAAACAATCACTACTGTGTAAAACATAAAAAGAAACTACAAAGTTACGTTGTGCTCATTCTGACTGGCAGATACCACTATGAAAATAAAGCTTTTTATTTTGTCTGTTTGAACTCTTAAGCTGCTCAATGGGTGCCACCCATTTGTTCGGAACACTAACCGTGAGGCACCATTCCACCTGGCAGCACTCGAAGGACACACTGACATTCTTAATCTTTTCCTTAAGCTTGGTAAGCACAAATCTGATTTTCCCATTGACAGAGTATCTGAAAGCTTGCACATGCAGGTATGCTATTCCTGAACATTTTCTTTACTAATTCTGCCCTATTGCTTAATTTTCTGTTTCTCTCTTCAGTTCCAAGTCCAACAGTAAGCGCTAAGAAGATGATGACAGACACTGACAATGAAGGAAATATGTGTCTGCATTTAGCTGCTCAAAACGGCTATACTGAGGTAGGATGACAATTGGTTGACTAAATCGCTGTCACAGACCATTGTGGGTTTTATGTTACTATAGTCAGCTCATTCCTGCCATGATGTCTCTGCAGGTTGCCAAGCTCTGTATTCAGTACCATGCAGATGTGAATTCTCAGAACGTAAGTACTTGAAAAGTTTAAGATACAGCTGCCGAGATCAAGAATGCGGCTGTAAGTTGTATGCCTACATTCTACTTGCACGAGTATGTGGGTCTTCATTTCGAGCACTAATCTCTAATACTGACCGTGCAGCACTGAAAGCTAATAACAAATACATTTCAGATGAATGGCTACTATCCAGTTGTTCATGCACACACCAGAATACATCATACTGTAACTTGAGTAATAGATTGCAACATCATACTGTAGCTTAATAGGTTGCAATGTCTCATCAGCTGTGTCTTAAAATGTCTACAGTTGAGATGTCCATTGTGTATAATTTTTTTTTCAGGTGCTGTTACACACTCCACTTCATTTGGCTGCGTTAAATGGTCATCTTGACACCGTCAAACTACTGGCCGAGAGTGGTGCTCTCCTCAACAAGACCGACACGGAATTGATGACTCCCTTGCATGGGTAAACAAGTTGAACATTTCATGATTAAGTTTTACCTTAATACTGACAAAATAGTAATTGTTGGACAATCCTCCATTGATCAGTGCTCAGACATTGCATAGTTGAGACAGGAAGAATATGAACAGACCTTTCACTGGAAAATATTTTTCTATAACCAGCTTTCTTAATTCATTATTGTCGATTTTTTTCTAAACAGGGCAACCATGTTTAATCGTTATGACATTGTCTCGTTTCTCTTGAAGCAGGTAAGTCTAGTTCTACTAACTGTTTGCATAAGGTTATCAGATAAATTCTTGGCTGCTATAGCAAAGGGAACAATGAGGAGACGGAATGATGATGTAATGCATGGTGGGAGCAGGGATGGTGATTGAAGTGGCACATTTGTCAAGTGATATGAATATTCATCAGAAATTGCAACAACGGAAAGAATATCCAAATTAACCCAAGCCCCACTGTCTTTAAATAGAACACTTTTCTTGAGAATTCTTCAATTTTTGTACAGTGAATTCTCTTTTGCTATTTTTTGTCTTGCAACTGATGGTTTTCATTTTTTGTAGGACTTCATCGAAATTGATGGTCGAAACAGGGAAGGTCTCACTCCTTTCCTTATTGCAGCAGCCAAAGGACACGTTGGTGTCATGGACCTGCTGCAGCGTAATGGTGCCTTGTTGAATGCCAAAGACTCACGGGAAAGAACATGCTTGCACCTTGCTGTTCTGAACAACCACAATGAAGCGGTGGTGAGGTGCATGAAGGTTAGCCATTCTGTACTCAGTCTCATGCATCCAAATAGAAAATTTAGCATGTTAAACTGTGTTTACGAGCTGTAAGACATTGATGGGTTAAAGAATGATAGTTGCTGTAAAGGTTGTGCCATCACCACTACTTCTCTGAGTGGGTATGCAGCGGACAAGTAGAAAAGCCATGACATAATTACCAACAATGCTTGCCATTCAACAAAATAAACAGTAAGAATGAAGTAGCAAATGTGCTGATAACCTTCAGGTGGTAAAATACATTTCACTTTCAAGTTTGAGGTTAGTTGAGTAACGGATAGTTGCTTATGTGGTGTGTGATGTGTTCTTGTACACAGTTAACAAATTACCATCCTTCTGAAAGATTTCCCATACACCTGCACATTAAACAAGAATTGCATGACATTTCAACCTGCAAACTTGGGTCTTCTTCAGGTACATTCAGCACTACTATGCTCAGACGTCCTTTATAGAGTTGGCAGTCTAGAGAAGATAGGTGATGAGAGTGAACATATAGGTAAAGGTGCAAAAATGCTTACAATTACGTTGGATTCACTGGTGAGATCTTCAGAATGATCAATCCATGGCCAGCGAGAGTGACAATAAAAGAATACCATCCTCACTGAGGTGGATAGTTATTTATGCAATGTGTGGTGTGTTCTTGTGCACAGCTGACAAACAATGCTGTCCTCACTGAGGTGGATCGTGATGAATCAACAGCCTTACACCTTGCAGCAAGCCAAGGTTATTTCAAGGTAACAGTAGGGCATGTTCTTATACTTCTTCCTGTTCTTCGTTAACAGCCAAATCATAAGTGGATATCAGTTCACATCTGGTGGGAGCCTGACATAGCTCTCAGTGAAGCCATCCCTTTGAGGAGGCAGATTGGCTAAGCAGTTAAGAATGTGTTTTCATTCCGATCAGCACTTGGTACTGACAGGTTCAAGTCTGCTGTGTGCAATCTGCGCTGGTGAAGAAAGGTCAAAAATAGATTGGTTATGATTCTTCTGGCCTGGCAAGAAGTTATCTGGGGGAAGTTTATTTTCTTAATTTCTAGCACAAGCAGAGGTTGCTGCAAACATAGGCTACAACATCATTGTCATTTCCATGGGATAAAACTGTTGAGAAATCAGTCCTGATCTTTCCTGTTTTTTCGAAAAAATCTGGAGAAATCAGGAACAGATGTCGTTCAGATTTCTTCCAGATTTCTACCTGATTTCTCCTGATTAGGAAAATAATCAGCTTTCTTTTTCTCTTGGTTTCTCCTGATTTCTTTAAGAAATCTGAAGAAAAGTTTAATTTTGTAGAAATATTTTTCCTTCACATTTTCTCCTGATTTCCTCAAGAAATCTGAAGAAATATGGACAAATGATTTTCTTGCAGAAACATTATTTCTCCTGATTTCTTCAAGAAATCTGTTTCTAAGAAAATGTTATTTTTCTGATTTCTTCAGATTTCTTTAAGAAAATCTGGAGAAATAATCAGAAATCCTAGTATATTGCACATATGGATATCAGATCATGTTGGTGAAGTCACAAATGTTGCAATGAAACTGATTATTTTGAGCTGGTGAATTGGCCTGATGTCTATTTCAGCTATATAATGTGCTTGGTTGCTGCAGGTTTGAGTCCACTATGCACAACCTAAGCCAGTGATAGGTTAGAAAGCGATCAATTAAAATTACCTGAGGTATTTGAAAATAGATGGTAAATTCGAATAAATAAGAAAGAGCTGGGGTTGCTAAGCCAATTAATTCATTTCTACTTTTTTTACAGGTTTGTGATTTTTCTACTCTTTTTTGCAGATTTGTGAATTGCTTGTGTCAGCTGGACCAACTGGAAAAGACCAACTGGCTGCCCGAGATGAGCATGAACAGACACCTCTGCACTGGGCAGCAAGGTAACGTGTTGATTGGACACTTCTGTGATCTAATAACAGATGTAGTCATTGAAAGTAGAGAGATGAATTGGGTGATATACATATAAATTTGCACTGGAAAATTTCATCAGAGGTGCATTCTCATAAATGTTTGCAACTTTTTCTGCAACAGCCGTGGTAAATTTCGCACGACAAAGTTCCTTGCTGCCCAAGCTCCAACGTATATCAATGCTACTGATGATCAGGGTCGCACTCCGCTTCATCTAGCTGCCATTGCAGGGCACCAAAAGGTGGCTGAGGCTTTGCTCTCTATGGGCGCAGACATCAGTACACGGTAATAACCATTTTGTTTGAATGTCCCTATTTTATGCAAGCATTTGTAGGAGGATTCTGTCACTGAGCATGAGGAAATATGTCAAACAGTATGCAGTTCAGACACTGTCAATCGGAATCCTAGAAGTTTATTCCATCTTTTATTTCCATTGCTCCTCTGACTTTTCCAGGGACAATGGTCGCTGGAATGCCTTGTACCATGCTGCTAGTCGTGGTCATAGCAACACTATGGAGACACTGTTACAGCATGGGTCGCCAGCAAACTTACAGGATACACATGGTGTAAGCTGTAATAACTTAACTTATACCACTAAACTAAAGAAATCTTAAATCAACCTTGCTGTCACATTGTCAAGCTAAAGAAAGAATAATAGAAAGCTGTGATCACTATATAGGTTCTTATATTTTTCCAACAAGATGGAGTATCTGGCTGACTGGAAGCCAGCAACTAACTTTAAGAAGATATTCTCTACCACTTGATGCTAATTTTTTTTGGCAAATTTGTTTTACTTTGTTTTGTTGTGAAGAATACACCTCTCCATGCAGCATGCCATGCTGGTCATCGTGCTGCTGTCAAACAGTTGATGGACCATGGCGTTGACTCAAGTCTTCTCAACCATGCCAGTAAGAGCTGCTTGGACTTGGCAATTGAGAAAAGCCATGAAGACGTGGCTGAAATTCTCTTACGACACCCACGGTAAGAAATCATCGAAGAGGCAATTTGAGATTGATTGTGAATTGAAGAAATGCTTCAGATTGTTTTGTTGTGAATCATTCACGACAGTATTGCATAGCTGTACCCTGAAAATTAATCATAAATACATACAGTACTTTAACTCTCCCTTCTTCAATTTCTTGTGATGAGACTGTAATGCAGGTGGATGTGTAGTCACCAAAAAATGCAGATATTTCTTGAAATTTACAATTTTTAGCATGATCCTGTCGATGTCATATAAAGTACAGTGGAGTCTTGGAATTATGACTCCCCCCCCCCCCCATGGGAACGTCAAAAAGATGTCCTGATCTTAAGGTGGTCTTGCTTCTGAAACTTACCTTGGAAGCCAGACAATGAACATGTGCCACATCATTGGTCCACCAACAGGGGTATACCAGTCACACACAGACTTGCAAAACCCCTCCCACACTAAGTTGTCAATGTCCTCATTCTCACTTGCATAGCACATTCTCTTCTGTGCCAGAGTACTAGTATCATTACTCTTCAATGAATCTAGCAATGCTGTCTTCCGTACCAGAATATCCTGGACTTGGGATTATCCTATTCTTAGAGCCGCAGCTAGCTGTCTCTGCCTTTTGCCATCCCTAGTTGGAATCAAGTGGACCTTCTCCTCCAAAAATAGCTCCTTACACTTCAACGCTAACATACTTTGCCTTGATAACCTCAACTAGCCTACAGACCTATCAGGTGCTATCAACAGACTGCATCATGCAACAGTAGCTGTATGCCAACATCTGCAACCAGGCATCATGTGGTACCAAGAATATAGCATTGTTTTATATGTATGCACCATACAAGTAGACCCTAGTGGGGCTTCAGATTTTGCCAGTCTATTTTCTGTCAATGTTTCAGGAGTCATCTATCTATATAGCTGGTGAAATGCCGGCTTCAGGCATGACACTGGCTGCATTGGTCATAATTGTGTGGCAAAAAATTATGTATAGGACCAAAAAAAGTGGTTCTAAGTCTGAATTCAGGTGGTCTTATTCCTGAAACTATTTTTCTTTAAATGTAAGGCAGTTCAGTCAGGACTGGCTAGAAGCGGTTGTAATCCTTGGTTGGTCACAAGGTGAAGTTCCGCTGTGGTTGAAGAAGAAATAACTGTAAAAGATAGATTCTTTGACTTTAGAGGAAATTGTTCTGCTTCAGAATAACAAATGGGCAGCTCAGTGATTTCAAATGATCTTGTTTTTCTTATAGAACTTCACATACATATTTAGAAAGAGGAATTTTGTTCCTGACAGGAGTTGCTCTTGATGGGTGGATTGTCATCTTCTGCATGTGTAGGTGGCGTGAGGTGATGGAGCTTTCAAAGGATGCTGAGGGCCACAACCCAACTGTGAAACAGCTTGTAAGGCACATGCCTGGAGCTGCAGAGGTTAGTATACAAATTCATATTACTCACTGCTAGCCCTGATTGCCGTGACAACTATCATTTGGCACTTTGCCTACCTCAGCTTACGGTTGTTGCTGCAACATAGTTACTGACAGCTGCAATGGTGATTACAGTGGAATTTGTCAAGTTTGCTTCTAATTCTATACACTCAGCAACTAACCGGCGTATTCCATAAACAGCAGCCGTTGAGGCAGTCTCTACTTCAGGTAGCCAATTGCAACTTGAGAAAAACAGATCATCTGTTTGTACATGTACTCAAGTGTACCTGCCAGCCCCACTAGCCTTGCTGGTAAAGTAGTTATGTATGCATAGTGTGAGATACATTAAGCACGCAATGGATGTTGCAGAACTCTACAGAAATGATTCAGTGTTTGTCACACGTAATGAACGGTATCATAGCTGAGTATGTAAGGGCCAGTCAGTGTGATGTCGGTGTGATGCTGGTGTGATGTCACTGAATACCACTGATAATGTGTAAACTGAGTATCCCATGGCAACATGAAGGATAATGTCATCTTTTGACTTATCTGTCCGTTGCTACCCAACAGATTATTCTTGATCAGTGCGTGTGGCAAGCCCCAACAGCAGGAGCTGTGGATCCGGCTGACATCAAAGTGAGTCAAAAAGAGATGTGAGAAGAAGAAGTAGAAGGATTTGGAGGAGTGTAGCTTACCTTGTGTGTTTGCATCATTCCTCAGTTCTTGTTTTCATTAATTTTCAGGTTACATACAACTTCCAGTACATCAATGAGAACCCTGCTGAAGTGGAGCAGTTGGAAACAGACAACACAATTCTTGATGTGAGTCTTAAGTTCGCTGGAAAACCGATAATGATCACATCATCCCTTCAGTGCTGCACAATGATCCACCATACTTTCCACAGATCAACAAGACAGAAACTTGTGTAACTGGCCAAAAATGAAGCCTTGAAATCAGATATGAAGTTTCTCCTCAATTTTACTGTTTGGCAATGAACTCCAGTGTTAGAACAAGAAGCTGGCAGCTGAAAACGCAAAATCTCAGATCTGATTCTTATTTTGTCTGTTTCCTCTACAGCTGATGGTAAAGAGCAAAGCAGAAAATTTGCTTGCTCACCCTCTCACACAAGCACTCATTCGACTGAAATGGTAAGACTTCTCCCACCATTATTGTTTAAAATGAAATGTCTCGACACCATTGCTAGTTTCTACTCTTTGGCAATTCAATGTTGTGAAAAACTGCCTCCTCTATAATTTTCTTTAAACATAAACTTTCAATGGTCTTGTGTGAAACTTGTTGATTTGATCTCCAGTACAATTTTTGAAACAATCAGTTAACATTTTAAGTTGAAGTACAAAAGTTTTGATGCAAACTGCAAGCATGATCATGAATTGTTTGATGTAATAATGATGTGTCTTCCTTGTAGGTTTTGGCTCAGTTCTAAACTGAGCAATTTACAATTACCCTTTGATAAAGGTCCTTGAAGGTCTATTTTGTGGCGCCTCTGTATCACCCACTTACCACCAGTCATCTGTTTTTTGTTTTGTTCAAGTCATTGCATTATGTTAATCGTACAGCTTGTTCTTGAAGACTTTCACACAGTATACATTTTAGTCTGTACTGGTAGCAATGTTGACTTGAGAAACTTTTTCCTTGCAGGGATGCATTTGGCAAAGTTGCCTTCTTTGCAAACCTTCTCGTTTACTTGGCCTTTATAATTTTTTTGACAATCTACGTTGCTAATAATGAGACTGGAAGCGAGCAGCGTGACATCGAAAGCAAAAACAGCGACTTTGAGACAGCTCGTGCAAAACAATTTCAACCGTATCGTGAAGTGCAGTGTGGGACAGGAGAAAATGGCATTCGATTGCCATATTTCACGAGCAGCACAATTGTGAATGTGTCTGATCCGTGCTCAAGTGTTAGCTACGAGTACAAATGTTTGTATGAAAAGAAGCGCTATACAGTATTCAGTGCAAGCACAAACTTCACCTGCCCGTCGCCTCTTGAAAATGTTCTTTTACGCTGTCAGGATGAGCATGATGATGAAGGGTTTATCGCATTTGAAGTGAAAAGGGAAGCAAACCTTGGATGTCGGTTTTATGCAATTAATGAGACTTGCGTTCTCTCCACCGGTGAGGTTGGAATTATTTATTCTGTAGAATCCCAATCAATTACCACCGAGTGCGATTCACCATATTTCCTCCCGGTAAGAAACATCCGACCACTTGTGAAGACAGTTCTTAAATTTAACTAAAGAACAATTTTTGCTGCATAAAGTGGATAGTGCATACTTCATCTATTCAACAGTACAGAGGTACATTGTGCCTGGCCCATCTAATTTAATTATGTCTACATGTATACTCTTAATCAGTATATGAAAAATATGGGGAGAAGACACAGTCTACCACAGAAGGGAGTGCTGCTTAGTGTATATTACACTAAACTTACTATCTTGAGCACTAGTGTATTTTTTTTATTTGTAGTTTTGATACACACAATCCATTTTTGATGAGACTTCATTAAAAAAGGCTGGAGAGTAACAGACTAACTGTACAAATATTATCCTTTGGTGATGGCCACTGTTTTGCTTTCACAATAAAGTGTTTTAAATCACACCATTCTCACCACAATCAGTTTTGCTTCTTTCATTTTTCAGCCACCGCCAGCATCTGCTGAAGTGAGTCAGGTTATCATTCTTTGCTTCACACTTGTCCACATCTTGAAGGAAATTCTTCAGATCATCGCCAAGGCAAGTTGCAAACAGGAAGGAAAGGGCTAAGCTCAGTGTTGATTTCTTACTTATAAACTTTGAAAACCACATGTGATTATTTCTTCTTTCTTTCTTTCTTTCTTTCTTAATCTTCTTCTTCTTCTTCTTCTTCTTCTTCTTCTTCTTCTTCTTCTTCTTCTTCTT